>JAJONR010008423.1:0-10637 GCA_029582245.1 Solanum etuberosum | reverse complement strand
GATACTAGCTCTTATGTTTAAAAAACATACTTCTTTCTGTGATTTGAGATAATTGCTCAAAAACTTAGCTCAAGGGCTATCTTGGAAATCAAAGTTTCTTCTCTTGCTTAATTGTGAAAGTGTTTACTCTTTTCTGAAAACTAGCTCAAAGGCTCTTTGGAAATCAAGGTTTCCTTTTCTTGTTCAAATGTGAAAACGTTTTAAAACTCTTTGGGAATACATAGTCCCCATATACTCTTTGAAGAAATGAACTTCAACTTTTATTTTTTACTCTTTATTCAACTTGAACTTTAAGTCTTAAAACAAAGTTAAAACATTGGGAAAAGACTTTTGAAAAACTCTAAGAACTTCTCTTGACTTGACTCTTACTTCTCTTGACTTTGATCTTAACTTTCCTTGAATTGAATTATGGATTCAAGGTTCATGATCTCATAGTTATGGATGATTTCATGATGTTTAGACATACCTAGAGTGTTTGAATCCACTAGAAAACATGAGTACGTTGCTAAGGAACTAGTACGGTAAGATGGGGGAAGAATGGGAAGAACTGGCGTCCCTGGCGCTCTGAGTGACGTGGGGCGCCAGCCCTTGAACTTCTGGAACTGGGTTGGGGCGCGCTGGTTGGCGCGGCGCCCCTGAGCCCAAACTTCAGGGCCTCTGTTGAGGCGCACTGGCTGGGGCGGTGCCCCAGGCCCCTGCCCAGGTGACCTCTGACTTTTCTTGCTCGTTTTTTAATTCGAAACCCTCTAGTTCAACTTGATTCTTTCCCCAAACACTTAGATTCGACTACATGACCAAAATATGTAATAATCTACCCTGAACAACACGTAAATTACATGAATCAAACTCAAGAACTTCCCAACTACTCATCAATCAAGATTCAAACGAAACTTTCAACAATATTCATCAAGAACTCAATTTCTCTAATCTCAAGAATGACAATACGCTGAAATAAATCATGATTGGCGCGTGGGTGAACTAACCCAACGCTATGTGATCTCACATACCTCGTAGGGATCACCCCTTGACGAAATCCATTCTTGAAGATCTTGATGATTCTTGCTCCTTCTCCTCTTTTCTCCTCTTCTTCTCTCTTCTCTCAAAATCCTAACTTGTTTTGGTAAAAGCGTAAACTGATATAATTCAGATTAGACCCTAAATTAATTACCAAAAACGAAATAAAACAATTGGGTAAGGAAAATAATAAATCGCCCTTCCAAAATCCGGTTTAGACTTTCATTATTTGAACAACCCAACTTCAAATGGGCATATCTCACTCATACGAACTCAGAATCGCGCAAACTCGGTGGCGTTGGAAAGATAATTCCAAGATATTTCCTACGGTATCTTGAAGTACACCTAACTCATTGTGAGCTAGGAGTTATGGTCGTTTGAAATTGACCAAAAACTCAAACTTAACTTAACTTAACCAATTTTCCAGATTTTTCATTCTTTCCAAAAACAACTCTTTCTAATTTTAGCTCTTTCTACTTCTTTCAAATAGCGAGATGTTACAATATCTCCCCCTTGGAAACATTCGTCCTCGAATGAGATTATTCTTAGTAGGCTAAGGGTGTAACATCTAACATTCAGCTCAAACACCCAACAAGCAATGCAAATACAACATGCCAACTTATAAATTAAACAGTACTAAGAAGAGAATTAGTACCTTGATCTGAAATTTCTCCGGATTCGAAGAGATATGGATATCTCTTCTTCATATCCTCCTCAGCTTCCTATGTAGATTCCTCAACAAACTGATTCCTCCAAAGAACTTTGACTGGTGCTACTTCCTTAGTCCTCAACTTGCGAACTTAGCGATCTAGAATCTGAACCGGGATCTCCTCATAAGACAAGTTATCCTTGATACCAATATCTTCAGTTGGTATTATAAGTGAAGGATCTCCGATGTACTTTTTCAACACGGAAACATGAAATACCGAATGAACTGCTGCTAATTCTTGTGGTAGCTCCAACTCATAAGCTACATTACCAATCCTCTTGGATATTCGGTAAGGGCCAATATACCAGGGACTAAGTTTCCCCTTCTTACCAAACCTCAGAACATCCTTTATGGGTGAAACTTTCAAGTAGACCCAATCATCTACTTCAAACTCTAGGTCTCTTCTCCTAACATATGTATAGGATTTCTGACGACTCTGCGTTGTCTTCAATCTCTCTTGAATAACCTTTACTTTCTCCATAGCTTGATGAACTAAGTCTGGTCCTATCAATCCCGCTTCACCAACTTCAAACCATCCAATAGGAGATCTGCATCTTCTCCCATAAAGAGCTTCATAAGGAGCTATTTGGATTCTAAAGTGGTAACTATTGTTGTAGGCGAACTCAATAAGAGGTAGGTGATCATCCCAATTACCATTGAAATCAATCACGCAAGCTCTCAACATATACTCTAAGGTCTGGATAGTGCCCTCTGCTTGACCATCTGTCTGAGGATGAAAAGCAGTACTCAAGTTTACCTTTGAACCCAAGCCTTTTTGGAATGACTTCCAAAATTGTGCAGTAAATTGCGCACCTCTGTTTGAAATAATCGATACTGTCACCCCATGGAGTCTAAATACCTCTTGAATATACAACTTAGCATAATATTCTGCTGAATGGGTAGTCTTCACTGGCAAAAAGTGGGCTGATTTGGTCATTCGATCAACAATAACCCAAATAGAATCATGTTGCCTGCGAGACCTTGGTAAACCTGTGATGAAATCCATATTAATCATCTCCCACTTCCATTTCGTAAGTTCTATATTCTGATCCATACCACCGGGCTTTTGGTGCTCTACTTTAACTTCCTGGCAATTGGGACACTTAGCAACAAATTCTGCAATGCCCTTCTTCATACTACTCCACCAATAGACTTCTCTCAAGTCACGGTACATCTTTGTGGAACCCGGATGGATAGAATATCTGGAGCTATGCGCTTCCTCCATGATCCTCTCTTGGAGTTCATCCACCCTTGGTACACACAACCTACCTTGATACCTGAATACGCCATCTCCCCCTTGTTCAAAAGCCAATACTTTTTGCTTATGAACATTTGCCTTTAATTCAAGAAAAATAGGATCTTGGTCTTGTTTATCTTTCACTTCTGACACTAATGATGATCCAGACCCATTCATCACCACTACTCCTCCTTTTGTGGAATCCATTCATCGAACTCCTAATCGTGCAAGTCTGTGCACATCTTTCGCTAACTCTCTCTTTTCTTCCTCAACATGGTTGGTACTACCCATAGACAATCTACTCAAAGCATCCACAACAAAATTAGCCTTATCTGGGTGATAAATATTACTCATGTCATAATCCTTGAGTAATTCTAACCACCTTTGTTGTCGGAGATTAAGATCTTTCTGACTAAATACATACTGAAGACTGTTGTGATCAGTGAATACATCAAAATGAACACCATAAAAGTAGTGACGCCATATTTTCAAAGCAAATACAACGACAACCAACTCTAAGTCATGGGTTGGGTAGTTCCTCTCATGAAGTTCCAACTGTCTGGAGGCATAAGCTATAACTTTTCCATTTTGCATTAACACACAACTCCATACAAATCTGGACGCATCACAATATACAACAAAGCCTTGCGTACCTTCTGGTAAGGTCAATACTGGGGCAGTAGTCAACCTCTTTTTCAATTCCTGAAAGCTTTTCTCACAAGCTTCAGACCATTGAAACTTCACTGTTTTCTAAGTCAACTTGGTCAAAGGGGATGAAGAGATGAGAACCCGTCTACGAACCTTCTATAATATCCGGCCAAACCCAAGAAACTCCTAATATCAGTTGGAGATGTGGGTCTAGGCCAATTCTGCACTTCCTCTATTTTCTGGGTATCAACTTTAATTCCATCACCGGAAACTATGTGGCCTAAGAATGCCACAAACTTAAGCCAAAACTCACATTTAGGGAACTTAGCATATAACTCTTTATCCTTTAGAGTTTGGAGAACTACTCTGAGATGGCTACTATGATCTTCCTCATTCCTCGAATAGATTAGTATGTCATCAATGAACACAATAACAAACATATCTAAATAAGGCTTGAATACACTATTCATAAGGTCCATGAATGCTGCAGGTGCATTAGTTAAACCGAACGACATGACTAGAAACTCATAATGACCATAACAGGTCCTGAAAGCTGTCTTTGGAATATCACATTCCCTTACTCTTAACTGATTGTAGCCAGATCTAAGGTCTATCTTAGAGAAACAAGTGACACCCTGAAGTTGATCGAAAAGATAATCAATCCTTGGGAGAGGATAATTATTCTTGATGGTAACCTTGTTCAACTGACGGTAATCTATACATATCCTAAGGGCATCCTTCTTCCTCACAAAAAAAATCGTAGCGCCCTAGGGTGAGACACTTGGTGGAATAAAGCCCTTATCAAGGAGATCTTTCAACTACTCCTTTAACTCTTTTAACTCTTCTGGTGCCATCATATATGGAGGAATATATATAGGACGAGTATCTGGGAGAACATCTATACCGAAGTTTATTTCTCTCTCAGGAGGGACTTCAGGAAGATCATCTCGAAAGACTTCTGGAAACTCTTTTACTACTGAAACTGACTGAATATGAGGTATCTCAACACTAAAGTCATTAACTCGGACTAAGTGATAGACACACCCCTTAGAAACTAACTTCCTTGCCTTAAGGTACGAAATGAAACGACCCTTAGGCACTGCTGAACTACTTTTCCACTCTAAGACTGGCTCATTTGGAAACTGAAACTTGACAACTCGAGTTCTACAATCAACTGAGGCATAACAGGCATGAAGCCAGTCCATACCAAGAATGACATCAAAATCTTCCATGTCTAACTCAACTAAATCAGCCATGGTACTCTTGTGATTGACGGAAATGGGATAATCACGATAGACTCTCTCTGCTAGAATAGACTCACCAACAGGTGTAGAAACACTGAAAGGTTCACTAAGTTGTTCAGGAATAACATCAAAATTGATCGGAACATACAGAGTTACAAAGGATAAACTCGCTCCTAGGTCTAGCAAAGCATAAACATTAAAGTTAAAGACTTGGATCATACCAGTGACAACATCTAGTGAATCCTCTTGCTCTTGGTGACTAGTGATAGCATAAAGATGGTTTCCTCCTCCGCCTGCCCCTGAAGTAGCTCCTCTAGATGCAGCTCTGTCTGGTGGAGCAACTGACGAAGACTGGGCTCTATTGCCCCCATTACCATTTCCCTGCTTGTTCTTTGGACACTCTCGCATAAAATGACCGTTCTGGCCACACGTAAAACAACCAGTGGAGCCATCACGACACATCCTTGAGTGGTGCCTACCACACTTAGCACATGCAGGAGGCGTACTACCCCATTGTGCCATACTACCTTGAGAATAGGCAGGCTTAGCTCTGAAATTCTGACTATTGTCCTCACCTTTGTTCTTTGGTGCAGGCGCACTAGTAGCTGATGGAGCAGGTCCCTTCTGTTTCTGTTGAAACGATGAGCGGTTGGCATTACTCTTCTGCTGCCCGGACTCATTCCCTGTCTTAGCTCTCTTATTCTTAAACTCTTCTCTATCCCTTAGCTTGTCCTCCTTAACTTGTTGCACATGGATCATCAGTCTTGCCTTCCTTATTTGACAGACGAGACAACCCAGCAACAAATAAACTCATTTTGCTCCTCATGTCAGCAACCATCTCCGGAGCATAGCGGGAAAGTTGTGTGAACCTCGGACTATACTCATGAACGCTCAAAGAATCCTGCTTAAGTGTGAGGAACTCTCGTACCTTAGCCTCTCTCAGTTCTCAGGGGAAGAAACACCCCAAGAAGGCCTCCCAAAACAAGCCCAACTCACAGGTGGTGCTCCCTCAACTTGGTTCTTCTTCCATTGGTCGAACCATATCCTAGTGACAACCTTCATTTGGTATGCAACTAGTTCCACCCTCTCAGTATCAGCAACATGCATGATTTTGAAAACCTTCTGAAGCTCTTCAACAAAATTCTCTGGATCCTTAGTAACACTAGAACCTGTGAAGCTTGGTGGATTCATCCTTAAGAACTCATGGATCCTCGAAGTATCAGCCACTTCCTGACGATCCCCTCTCTGTTGTCCAACTTGATTGGTCATAACTTGGCTCAACATCCAGATAGACTCACAAAATTCTGCATTGGTGACCTCTCCTTGGGGTTGCACTTCTGGTGCATTAGGTACCCCTTGTTCCTGTGGTTCAACATTCCTTCTAGCCGGACGACCTCTGACAGCTCTTCGTGGAGGCATGATCTGAAAGACACGCACAAGCACGACTTAGAAAGAAACTTTTTAGAGATCAAACTATAACGCACAAAATGAGTATGAAAGAAGTTAGGCAATTTCCTAAGTGTTGCAGCCTCCCAATTATAGATGTGGCACGCTTCACACCGATAACTAGGACTCTACAGACACGACTTCATAGACTCCCTAGGACTCTTGAACTCTGGGCTCTGATACCATATTTCTCACGCCCCGAGCCTACACCCCGGAGGTGGCTGACACTCGAGAACCATTGCTGGCCCCAAGCGAACCCTTGGCCTGGCTTACTTACTCAGCAGAAGTCTTAAACACAAGAAATAGTCTCAAAGGATAACTCATACAAATGTCTTTAAGAAATATTAAACTTAGCCAAAATGGCAACTCAAGTCTCAACCATTAAAACAAGAAATAGAAAACTCAAGAACTAATATATGACTGTCTATGAAGCCTCTAAACAACTGAGATAGATGTCGGAACAAGACCCACGACATCCTAATGAAACTAAAACTACTAAAAGCAATAAGAGGGATCCTCCGAAAGTAAGGAGGCTCACCAACATGTCTGGAGCTCAACTAGAATCAACGATGCGCTGGATGCTGGTCCTGGTTACCTGTGTCTGCATCATAAGAAGATGCAGGTCAAAAGGCATCAGTACATTGAATGTACGAGTATGCGAGGAGAATTCTAAAACAAGACATAAACTTGAAAGGAACTGAAAAACTTACCTGGCTCAAATCAACTCAACTGAACTCATTTTAATTTAAAGCAATAAAGTAAATGCAGTATAAAGAAAAGCTTTTAAAACATGGATGTCAACTCTGTGTATTTAGAAATACAATATTACTCTGTGTGTATGCAAAGATACGATATAAACTCTGAATTGTATATAAAATTACAAACAAACTATGTATGTAAGAATACAAATACTTCTGTGGGAGTTTCTCTAACCGAAAACCATCACGTAAGAGCTATTGTGATAATACAACATTTTGCCTCACGCTGCCAGGATCGTCCTATACCTTGCCGGGGGTATAGATCCTGACTACTAAGTGGATCCACTAGTCTATGGTAAAAAGCACTAAGGAATCATCTAAAAAGTATGACCATTTTCTATCCATGATGGCTACATGGTTTATGGGGGCTGGGAGTTGTCTGAACTCTCCCCCATATCGGTGCTCAATACTACTCCCAAAATATGATACTAGCTCTTATGTTTAAAAAACATACTTCTTTCTGTGATTTGAGATAATTTGTCAAAAACTTAGCTCAAGGGCTATCTTGGAAATCAAAGTTTCCTCTCTTGCTTAATTGTGAAAGCGTTTACTCTTTTCTTAAAAACTAGCTCAAACGCTCTTTGTAAATCAAGGTTTCCTTTTCTTGTTCAAATGTGGAAAAGTTTTAAAACTCTTTGGAAATACATAGTCCCGATATACTCTTTGAAGAAATGAACTTCAACTTTTATTCTTTACTCAACTTGAACTTTAAGTCTTAAAATAAAGTTAAAACATTTGGGAAAGACTTTTGGAAAACTCTAAGAACTCTTGACTTGACTCTTACTTCTCTTGACTTTGATCTTCACTTTCCTTGAATTGAATTATGGATTCAAGGTTCATGATCTCATGTTTATGGATGATTTCATGATGTTTAGACGTACCTTAGAGTGTTGGAATCAACTAGAAAACATAGGTACGTTGCTAAGGAATTAGTACGGAAAGATGGGGGAAGAACTGGCGTCCCTAGCACTCTGAGCCGTGTGGGGCACCAGCCCATGAACTTCTGGGACTGGGTTGGGGTGCGCTGGCTGACGCGGTGCCCCAGAGCCCAAACTTCAGGGCCTCTGTTGAGGCGCACTGGCTGGGGCGGTGCCCCAGGCCCCTGCCCAGGTGAGCTCTGACTTTTCTTGCTCGTTTTTCAACTCTAAACCCTCTAGTTAAACTTTGTTCTTTCCCCCAAACACTTAGATTCGACTACATAACCAAAATATGTAAGAATCTACCCCGAACAACACCTAAATTACATGAATGAAACTCAAGAACTTCTCAACTACTCATCAATCAAGATTCAAACGAAACTTTCAACAATATTCATCAAGAACTCAATTTCTCTAATCTCAAGAATGACAATACACTGAAATAAAACATGATTGGCACGTGGATGAACTAACCCAACGCTATGTGATCTCACATGACTCGTAGGGATCACCCCTTGATGAAATCCACAAATGATTCTTGAAGATCTTGACGATTCTTCCTCCTTCTCCTCTTTTCTCCTCTTCTTCTCTCTTCTCTCAAAACCCTAACTTGTTTTGGTAAAAGCGTAAACTGATCAAATTCTGATTAGACCCTAAATTAATTACCAAAAACGAAATAAAACAATTGGGTAAGGAAAAGACTAAAACGCCCTTCCAAAATCTTGTTTAGACTTTCCTTATTTGAACAACCCAACTTCAAATGGGCATATCTCACTCATACAAACTTGGAATCGTGCAAACTCGACGGAGTTGGAAAGATAATTCCAAGATCTTTCCTACGGTATCTTGAAGAACACCTAACTCATCCTGAGAAAGGAGTTATGGTCGTTTGAAGTTGACCAAAAACTCAAACTTAACTTAACTTAACCAATTTTCCAGATTTTTCATTCTTTCCAAAAACAACTCTTTCTAATGTTAGCTCTTTCTAGTTCTTTCAAATAGCGAGATGTTACACTCAGTCTCTACTCCAGTTGGTGACCCAGTTATAGCTAGACGGGTATACAACAATTCCCCTATCACTGTCTCTCAGAATGTCACCTCAGTAGATCTTGTAGAGTTAGAAATGGTAGACTTCGATATCATTCTAGGCATGGATTGGTTACATTCCTGTTATGCCTCAGTCAATTGTAGAACTAGGATTGTTAATTTTCAGTTTCCAGATGAACCATTCTTAGAGTGGAAGGGCAGTAGCTTAGAACCTATGGGTCGATTAATTTCTTACCTTAAGGTCAGTAAGATGATCTCTAAGGGTTATCTCTATCATCTATTTCAAGTTAAGGATTCAAGCTATGAAACCCCACCTCCTGAGTCAGTTCCAGTAGTTAATGAGTTCCTAGAAGTGTTTTCAGAAGATCTTCCCGGAGTTCCTCCCGAAAGGGAAATCAACTTCGGAATTGATCTCCTTCCAGATACCCAGCCTATTTCTATTCCTCCTTACAGAATGGCTCCAGCTGAGCTTAAGGAATTGAAAGAGCAGTTGAAAGACCTTTTAGTTAAGGGCTTCATCAGACCTAGTATTTCGCCATGGGGTGCCCAGTGTTGTTTGTGAAAAAGAAAGATGGTTCTCTCAGGATGTGCATTGACTATCAGCAGTTGAACAAAGTCACAATCAAGAATAAGTATCCAATCCCCAGGATTGATGATTTGTTTGACCAACTTCAGGGTTCTAGTCATTTTTCAAAGATAGACCTCAAATTCGGTTATCATCAGCTCAGAGTCAAAGATACTGACATTTCAAAAACAGCCTTCAGAACTCGGTATGGTCATTATGAATTTGTAGTTATGTCATTTGGACTAGCCAATGCTCCTGCAGCTTTCATGGATTTGAGGAATAGAGTGTTCAAGCAGTATTTGGACTTGTTCGTTATCGTCTTTATTGATGATATCCTCATTTACTCTAGGAATGAGGAAGAACATGAGACTCATTTGAGAGTTGTTCTGCAAACTCTCAAAGATCGCCAGTTGTTTGCTAAGTTTAGCAAATGTGAGGTTTGGTTACAATCAGTTGCTTTCCTCAGGCATATAGTATCTAGCAAAGAGATCCGAGTGGATTCTCAGAAAATAGAAGCGGTGAAACAATGGCCCAGACTTACCTCTCCTACAGATATCAGAAGTTTCTTGGGTCTAGCAGGTTATTACATAAGGCTCGTGGAAGGATTTTCATCCATAGCCTCTCTATTGACTAAGTTTACTCAGAAAAAGGTTAAGTTTCAGTGGTCAGATGATTGTCAGAAGAGCTTCGCAGAACTGAAAACTAGGTTGACTACAGCTACGGTTTTGACTCTACTAGAGGGTTCAGACGGTTATGTTATCTATTGTGATGCGTCCAGAGTCGGCCTAGGTTATGTGTTGATGCAGCGAGGTAAGGTTATAGCTTATGCTTCTAGACAACTTAAGGTACATGAGAAGAATTATCTGACTCATGACCTCGAGCTTGCAGTAGTGGTGTTTGCACTTAAGATTTGGAGACATTACTTGTATGGTGTTCACGTAGATGTGTTCACATACCATAAAAGCCTTCAGTATGTGTTCACCCAGAAAGAGTTGAATCTTCGCCAGAGGAGATGGTTTGAGTTCCTCAAGGATTATGACATGAATGTGCTT
>JAJONR010008421.1:0-11696 GCA_029582245.1 Solanum etuberosum | reverse complement strand
TGCACTCTTGTTATGCTTCTATTGATCTTAGAACCCGTGTAGTTAAATTTTAGTTTCCGAATGAACCTATTCGAGAGTGGAAGGGGGAAAAATCTATGCCAAAAGGTTGGTTTATTTCTTGTCTCAAGGCTAAGAAGATGACTTCTAAGGGTTGCATGTACCACCTAGTTAGGATGAGGGATATAGATTTTAGTGTTGACCAACTCCAAAGAGATAGTTACTTTTCTAAGATTAACCTTAGGTCAGTTTATCACCAATTGATGGTGAAGAATGATGATATTCTGAGAACGGCTTTTAGAACCCGGTATGGTCATTATGAGTTTGTGGTAATGTCGTTAGGTTTGACTAATGCTTCGGAGGCAAGTATGGATGGGATGAATAGGGTGTTTAGATAATACCTAGATATGTTCGGTTAATAGACCCCACCAAAGGTGGTGCTATGGAGTAAAATGGTTTCGAATCATCTTTTATGACAAATGTGAAAGTTAAGAAGTTTCTTGATCCGACCTTAGTAGAATTGAAAGAAACGGTGCTTAGAAAGTCCGTTGAGGCTTACTCCCAAGGGGGAGATGGTGTGCTTAGATATCAAGGTCGTAGTGTGTTCCTTACATTCATGATTGAGTTTACTTGAAAATCTCACCCATGAAGGGTGTAAGGAGGTTTGGTAAGAAAGAAAAGCTTAGTCCCCATTTTGTAGGCCCCTATGAGATCTTGAGACGTGTTGGTAAGGTTGCTTATGAACTAGAATTGCCTAATGAGTTGGCATCAGTGCATCCGGTTTTTCATGTCTCCATGTTAAAGAAGTGTGTTGGAGATCCGACATCTATAGTTCCCTTAGAAGGTTTGGGAGTTGATGAAAATCTTTCGTATGAGGAAGTTCCAGTAGAGATCTTAGACCGGCAAGTTAAAGAAGTTGAGAAACAAAGAGGCTGCTTCCGTGAAAGTATTGTGGAGGAATCATTTAGTTGAGGGTGCTACTTGGGAGGCCGAGTTCGATATGATGTCCCGATATCCTCATCTTTTTTCCTTCTACTCCTCCCATAGCTTGAGGTAATGAGTTCCTCATGGTTTGCTCCTTGTTTAAAGTCATGTGTGTTTTAATTATTCCCATGATTTCCTTATGTTATGCATGTTCATGAAAACTAGTGTTTTGAAAGAAAATGAGTTTATATGATTGATTTTCCTCATGTTGTAGTGCATAGACTATGAGTTGCCTATAGACTTCATGAGATGAATTGATCAACATGCCTTAGCTTGGAGTTGAGAATTCCTCCTTGGATATGTGTTTTGAGTATAGATTGCATATAGGCTCCATGAGATTGTGTTGAGCATGCTTTTAACTTGGAGATGATGGTTCCTCCTTGGATATAAGTAGTTTTGAAATATCATGCATATTGGGTTGCTAGATGTAGTTCCTACCTTCCTTATGATGCATTGAGTATGTTTAGCTTGGAGTTGATGTATCCTCCTTGGTTGTGTGCATTTAGATGAGTTGCATGCATGATGGGCTGCTAGTCTTGAGTGGTTCCCTTTAAGAGGTGACTAAATTTCCATTCGAGAACGAATGTTCCCAAGGGGGAGATAATGTAACACCTCGGAACTTAGTAGCCTAAGCAAGGGTCCAAGGGAGAGGTTGCAAACCTAGGGTTTAGCCTTGACACCCTCCAAGAAGCGCACCACAAGTCGTGGTGGTGCCCGTAGACCCTAGGCAGCAGACAACCAACACTGCCTCACCTTCCACGGCTGCCATGACACCTTGTGGTAGGGACCACGGGCCGTGGTGATACTCATGGTAGGCTAGGCAGTAGCTACCCCAAGGCTGCCCAAAATAGGACCCTCCCCACGAGCCACTAGACGCCTTGTGAACGCCTTGACGGGCAGTGGAAGGGGTCGTGAAGGTGAGTTAGTTTTTAGGGGTTAAGGGAGTGGTTTCCAAGCCACTGGTCCAAGACCATATTGGGGACCATGGCTCGTGGTAGGCACCACGGCTCGTGGAGCCTTACGTGGTAAGGAGGCAGTCCACTCCTAGTTAGGGGTTAAATGGGTCTTTTCCGGTTTTAATTTAATTAAAGCTATGTCTTTTTACCCAAGCCTAGGACCACTATATAAGTCATTTTAACCCCAAAACTCACCCATTCAAGTCATTATTTCAAAACCCCAAAAGAAATCCCAAAGTTCTTCTCTCAAATATTTCTCTCTCTAGAACTTGAAGAAGAAGAGAGAGTTGGAGCTAGGATCAAGCTCAAGTCTCCATTCCTCAAGCATTTGTGGTCTTTGTAATCAAGGTATGATGGCTTTTCATCCATGAAATCCTTTTTTCCATGGATCCCCTAAGATTCCCCAATTGAAAAGATGAAATTACCCAATTTGAGTTAGGATTTTCATCTAATATTGTGGGTATTGATGAATGTTGATACAATTGATTGGATTATGATTGTTTATGATTGAATTGATAAGATTACATATTTTTAGGATGAATTTACATGTACCCATGCCTAACCCATGATTCTAAGGTGAAATTAATGTAAATAGGTTTTACTCCATGAAAGGGGAAATTGAGGTTTTACATGTATTCATATAGGATTGATACGGTACATTATAGATTACTTGAGATTGAAGCATATAGATATGAATTACTTGAGAGTGAAGCATATATGAGGAATTATGATTAGAGTTGTCTTGAAATTTAGGCATATATGATGATTATGAGATGTATTGCTTTGAGAGTGAAGCATGTATGATGAATTATGACTATTTGGGCTTTGAGAGTAAATCTTATATGATAATGGTTTATTATTAGATAGAATTGTTGTGGAAGGGATTTACCCACACGATTTACCTTATTAATGTATGAATGCATGATTGTGAAAGGTTTCCTCACACAGAATGATTCTAGGTTGAAAGGTTTGCTCACCTAAACTGAATCAAAAGATTTATGAACTATGATAATAAGACATAGCTTGGATTAGCTCAATGAGGTGTTTTTCCATGGATATCTTGGATTAGCATAATGAGATGTTTTTCATGGTATCTTGAAGTGGTAATATGAGATCCCTTTATGGTAGTTCGAAGTGGTAATAGGAGATCCCTTCATGGATAGCTTGCCTTGGTAAGACAAGACCATTTCATGGATAGCTTGACTTGTTAAGATAAGACCATTTCATGGTAGCTTGGGTTAGTAGAACTCATGGTAGCTTGGGTTAGTAGAACTCATGTGTAGCTTGGATTGAGAAATAACACCCTTCTATCGATAGCTTGACTTGGAAAGACAAGACCATTTCATGGTAGCTTGATATGGTAAGGCCATACCATTTGATGGTAGCTTGGATTGAGAAATAGTACCCTTCCATGGTAGCTTGGACTAGCATGATGAGGTGCTTTTCCATGGTATCTTGGATTGGTAAGTGATACCTTCCAAGGTAGCTTGAGTTGGTAATATGAGACCTCCTCATGGATAGCTTGGATTAGTAAGTAGTACTCTTCCATGGATAATGACTTAGCTTGAGTTGGTAAGATGATATGCCTTCCATGGATAATGACTTAGCTTGGATTGGTAAGATGACATGCCTTCCATGGATTATATGAATGACTAAGAATGGACTACTTTCCATCAAATTTAGCATGATTATGATGAAGCAAGGTTACTTCAAGGAAGTATCGTAAGTATGTTTTAAGATGAGATTTACTTGTTATGATGAATGCTTAGCTTGGATTGTTGCTTGTATTGCCTTCCATGAGATGTAAGACTAGAGATGGATGACCCAAGTCTTGACTAAGGATAAGTTGAAGTTACTTCATGAAGTATTCCTCCTTTATTATGATGATTTATTATGTGCATTGATTATGCTTATTGACTTATGTTGTCTAATTCTTATGCTGATGTTTATGCAAGCTATCATATTTAGTACATGTTTGTACTAACGCATACTCTTGCCTATATTTCTTATCCAAATGTAGGGTCCGGCGATGTCGACTCTCATCCCCGTGGCTAGGATCATAGTAGAGCAAGATTTGAAGATTGGTGAGTCCTCATAGCATTCGAGGATTTGACCACCATTACTCTGATGTTCTTTCATTTTATGTCTTGAACTATTGTATGGGCTGTTTCCCAAAGATGTTCATGTTTTAGATGATTTGAGACATAGTGTAATGGACTTCCTCTTCGTTTATAAAAGATTTTGATATTGTTAAAATGTTTTAAAAATCTCATATTTTCTATTATCTTATGTTATGAAAGCTAAGTGGCTTATATGAGGCCTCTCGGGGTCTTGTATGCCATGTTACGTCTAGGGTGTACCCCTGAGTCGTGACAAACTTGGTAATCCGAGAACAAGGTTTAGAATGGTTCTAGGATTTCTCTAAACCATGTCAAGTAGAGTCTTGTTCATAAGTGTGAAGCACACCACATTTATGAATGAGAGGATACTAGATGCTTAGGAAACTTCACTTCTTTCATCACTCTAAGTCGTGTGATAGAGTTTAACTCTATAAGGTCTCCTCCTAATCCTTACCCGATGGTCTACATGATATGACTACTATAAGGGCTCAGGCTAGAAGGAATGAGGAAGACAATGTGGACCAAGAAGCTCCTCAAGCTCCGGTCGACCCTTTGGCCGAGAATGTGACTAATGCGGAGTTTATGTTGATGTTTATGCAAGCTATCATATTTAGTACATGTTTGGACTAATGCATACTCTTACCTATATTTCTTATCCAAATGTAGGGTCCGGCGATATCGACTCTCATCCCCGTAGCTAGGATCATAGTAGAGCAAGATTTGAAGATTGGTGAATCCTCATATCATTCGAGGATTTGACCACCATTACTCTTATGTTCTTTCATTTTATGTCTTGAACTATTGTATGGGCTGTGTCCCAAGGATGTTCATAATAGACTTTGATATTGTTGAAATGTTTTAAAAATCTCGTATTTTCTGTTATCTTATGTTATGAAAGCTAAGTGGCTTATATGAGGCCTCTCGGGGTCTTGGATCCCATGTTACGTCTAGGGTGTACCCCTGAGTCGTGACAAGTTAGGTGACCCATAAGATATCAAATGAAAGGTCTTGGAATCCTCTTTCCAATGCCACCAAGTTTGCTAAATTTTGAGTTCGGATGAGTGAGATGTGCCCGTTTGAAGTCAGCCTGTCCAGTTAAGGAAAGTTACCCGAATTAATAAGGGGTATTTTGGTGTTTTCCTTATCCCATCAGCTTAAAACATTTTTAGTAATATTTTTGGGGTCAAATCTTATTTGGTCAGTTTTACAATCTTAAATTACGCTTAGGATTTTGAGAAGAATTCAAGAGGAGAAAAGAGTAAAGGTTCAAGGCGTTCGTCAAGTTTCATGAGATTTGTCGAGGAATTACGCCAAATTAAGGTCTGTAAGCTTTCATAGTGTTGGGTTCGTTCACCCACACGCCAATCATGGTTTACATATTTGAATTCATCCATGAAGATTGAGAAATTTAAGATCTTGATGAGTATTCTTGAAGTGTTCCTCTCCATTCTTGAATTTTGATGTTTGGTTGAGTTGTTGAGGCGAGGATCGTGTTAATGAGTATTGTTCTTGAGGGTTTCCGAGTAGATTCTCATGTAATTAAGTTGGGTAAACGAATCTAAGAGTATTTAGAAGAAACCATTCAATTCTAGGTGAATTAGGGTTAGAAAACGAGAAACAAAATTCGTCGGGTTTTCTGGGCAGGGGGCTGCCGCGGGGCGCCAGCAGTGCGCCAGAAGTCACCCTCTTAAGTTTGAGGGCTTTCTCCCCGCATCACTCAGTGCGCCAGGGTCGCCTGCCCCATCCTGTCTTCAGTCGTTTGCTCCGTCTGAGTTCTTTTAAGGTGTACCTTTACTCCTTTCTGATTCTAACTACTCTAAACTACATCTAAACATCGAGAGACCTTCATAACATGAATCATAATACTTGAATTCATAATTCAAATTCAAGGTAGAGTTAAGAGTAAAGTCTTGAGAGTTCTTTCGAGTCATTTTGAAAAGTCTTTGACAATCTTTTAAAACTTATTTTAAGACTTGAGTACATGAGTTTGAGGATGAGGAGAGTTGAGTTTCATTTTTTCAAAATGAGTATATGGGAACTAAGTATTCCCAAGAGTAAATGTTTTTACATTTAAATGATGGACACATCGATTTCGAAATGAGTTCATGAGGAGTTTTTGAGTATAATCTCTTTTAAGAGAACCTTTTGAGTAATAATCCCAAAACTTGAGGATGAGGAAATGTTTTTAAACATATGAGCTGAGTATATTTTTACTAAAACTCACAAAAATCTCTCAAGTATTTTTCTTTAAATTCTCTCAAAGCCTCCAAGTTGAAGAAATAGGCTTCTTGTAACATCCCGAAAATAAGTTAAGACTCGAACAATTCTTCATTTACTTGTAGGATCATATCGGGTGATTCTTAAATTTCCCATATGTGTAAAGGTAAATTCTTTAGTATGGGACTAATTTTGGATATCAATTAAGGTCACTAAAAACTCCTAGCTCAAAGTTGAGTTGAAAGTTTCCTTACCGATTAAGTTTTGATGTAAGATTCTCTTTGGGTCAACTTCAAACGACCATATCTCTTAGAATATAAAGAGTTACATGAACCATAACCTATCAAATTAAAGGTATTTGAATCTACTTTCAAACACCATCAATTTCGCAACAATCCAAGTGTTAAGTAAAAAGTTATGACCATTTTAGTAACCTGATATAGTGCAGTGACGAATTAGCCGATGAGAAAATATTAAAAAGGGTCATTTTTGTCTTTTTTACCTCTAAGAAAACCCTAAACAAATTTCTTGACTAATTAAAGACCCAAAATAATCATATTTTTATCTCTTAATCCATCATTCTCTTCTCTCTCAAACCCTAAAGCAAAACCCTAAGGAAAAATCAAACTAAAAGACACCATTCATAATTTTTTCAAGATTCTTCTTCATGGTAAGTCTTTCTCAAATAATTTCATTATTTCTGTAACACCTTGTAGCCTAAGGAGGAAGGCTTAGCAAATTGCAGAACTACCAGGTGTCACCCACGAGGGCTAACCTCTCCCCGTGGTTGGACCCACGCCCCGTGGGTGAGCCTCGTGGATGGGAACCATGGGAAGCTGCCTGAGGCCATGAACCACAGCCAGGACCCATGCCCCGTGGATTGGTCCACGACTCGTGGCTAGGGGTCCGTAGGTCAAAGTCCAGAAACCAAGTCCCAGACCACCGACCCACGGTTCACCAGGACGGACCGTAGGTCCATCCATGATCCGTTGGCATGGTCTCGTGGGCGGGTCCTAAGGGACGGTTAAGTTGAGGGCTTAAGGGTCTTTTCCGGATTTAATTAGAATTAAGTGGTGTCGTTTTGACTAAACCTAGACCACCTATATAAGTCTTTTTAACCCTCAAAATCTCCCATTCAAGTCATTCTCTCAAAATCCCAAAAGAAAATCCAAAAATCCTCACAAATATTCTCTCTCTAGAAGTTGGAAGAAGAAGGAAGAAATTGAAGCTAGATCAAGTTCAAGTTTCCCAATCTTCAAGCTTTGTGGGCATTGTGACTAAGGTATGATGGCTTTTTCATCAATGGATTCCTTCCATCCATGGAGTCCCCTAGAATTCCCTCAATTTGATGAAGAACTTCCCAATTCTAGTTAGGGTTTCTTCCAATGTTGTGGGTTATGATGATTGTTGATCCAATTGAGTGGATTGTGATAGAATTAGTAGAATTGCATGTTTTTAGAGTGAAATTACATGTTGATGCCATGAAGGGAAACTTTGTGGGTTTAGGCTTGTCCTCATAGGATTGATGAATTATGATTAGAATTGCTTTAGAATGAAGCTTAGATGATGATCATGAGATGTAGTGCTTTGAGAGTAAAGCTTATGATATGAATTGTTGGTAATTGATGTTATTGTTGAGGAAGGGATACTTCCCACATGAATTGCTTAATTATGAATGTATGAATGTTAAAGGTTTACTCACATGAATGATTCTAGGTCGAAAGGATTGCTCACCTAAAATGAATCTAGACTAAAAGACTATGTAATTGATGAGTCTAGAGGGGATTACCCTTGACCTCCCTATGAAAGGATATGAGGCGATTCCCGTATTCCTTAGAATTGAACAGGAGGTGAGTCCCCACATTCTTACTATGATGAATGGACATGGAGACGAGTACCCATGATCCTTATGAAATGGTGTGGAGGCGAGTACCCGCATCATATGATGATATTGTGGATGCGAGTACCCACAATCTAAAAGTAAGTAAGGCAAAAGGCGAATACCCATTAGCCTTTATAAACTAGGCATAGAGGCGAATCCCCATTGTCTTTAAAAGTAAGTATGAATAATGTGAACTATGATATGATGAATGATTAGCTTGGATTGTTGTTTGAGATGCCTTCCATGAGGTAATTTGACTAGAGGCGGATGACCCAAGTCATGACTAAGGATGAGTAAGGTTGCTTGAGAAGTATTCCTTTCTTATTATGATATTTATTTATGTGCATTGATTATGCTTATGGTTTATGTTGAATAACCATTATGTTTATGTTGTTTATGCTAGCTATCATATTTAGTACTTGATTGTACTAACACATACTCTTGCCTAGAATCTTATCAAATATAGCGTCCGGCGACATAGATTCCCACACTCGTGGCTAGCTTCATTGTTGATCAAGGAAGTGAAGATTTGGTGAGTCCTCATTGTGTTCGAGGATGTGATCACCCTTTTCTTTTCTGTCTTTCTTTTATGTCTTGGGATATTGTATGGGCTGTGTCCCAAGACTTTACTCATGTTTTTCAGATGGTTTGAGACTATGGTATTAGACTTCCGCTCGTTTGATAAAAGACTTCGATTGTATTGAAAGGTTTTAAATTTCCGCACCTTTTTCTATTACTTTTTGTTATGATATGCTAAGTTGGCTTGTGTGAGGCCTCTCGGGGTCTTGTACGCCTTGTTACATCTAGGGGATAACCCTGGGTCGTGACAAATGGTTCTAGGATGTCTCAAACCATGTCAAGTAGAGTCTTGTTCATAAGTGTGAAGAGCGCCACATTTATGAATGAGAGGCTACTAGATGTTAGGAAACTTCACTTCTTCATTTCTCTAAGTCGTTCCATGGAGTTTAACTCTATAAAGTCTTTCTCCTAATCCTTCCCCGATGGTTTTCAGGATATGACTACTAGATGGACTACTGCTAGAAGGACTGAGGGAGACAATGTGGGACAAGAAGTTCCTCCCCAAGCTCCTCCTTAACCTCCGATTGATCCTTTGGCAGAGAATGTAACAAATGCGGAGTTTAGGATGGATTTTCAAGTGTTGGCTCAAGCCGTGCCGGCACAAGCCAATAGAGAGGTGGTAGCTCCCTTGAACCTAAATGTGGGTACGGCGGTGGCAAGAGTGGGGTACTTTACAAGGATGAACCCTATCGAATTTCATGGTTCCAAAATGGAGGAATATCCTCAAGAATTTATCGATGAGGTCTACAAGATACTTGCTATTATGGGAGTGACTCCGATAGAGAAGGTGGAATTGGCCGCTTACGAACTCAAGGGGTTACTCAGAGTTTGTTCAATCAATGGAAAGAGGGAAGGCTGGAAGAAGCGGGTCCCATAGAATGGGAAAGGTTCAAAAGTGCTTTTCTTGATCGATTTCTCCCTCTTGTGATGAGAAAGGCCAAGGTGCCCGAGTTCATTAATCTTCGACAAGAAAGTATGAGCGTCAGAGAGTATGCATTGAGGTTCACTCAGTTGTCCAAGTATGCCCCCTCTGTTGTAGCAGAACGAAGAACTAAGATGAGCAAGTTTGTGTCGGGAGTGTCCGACATGGTAGTCAAAGAATGCCGCACCCCTATGCTTGTCCATGACATGGACATTTCTCGCCACATGGTGCATGCCCACCAAATTGAGGAAGAAAAGCTCAAGGAAAGATCTAGAGAGGCAAAAAGAGCAAGAGTGGATGATGGTAATTATTCACATTCTAGGTCCGGTGGACGGGGTCGTTCAAGATTTTGGCAAAATTTCTCTGGGAAAGGTTCTTCAAATGCTCCTCCAAGGTCAAACAATGAAAAGGGTGTCTAACCCTAAAACTCAAGGAGATGGTAGTAGATCTTCGATGCCTACTTGTGCTAAGTGTGGATGAAATCATAAGGGTAAGTGCCTAGCGGGTTCTAGTGCTTGCTTTGGGTGTAAAAAAATGGATAACAAGATCAGAGATTATCCTTCGGTTGCTAAGAAGGATGGAGATAACCGTCGTAGGGTTCAACCCAACCCTTCATCCGGTCCAAGTACTACGGGTGCAAGTGCTCCTAAGAAAAACCGCTTTGATGCTCTTCAGACTAGAGGTGATCAAGGGAGTTCCCCGGATGTGGTGACCGGTATGTTAAAAGTTTTCCAAATAGATGTATATGCTTTACTGGATCCCGGTGCTACTTTGTCTTTTGTGACACCTTATGTGGCCATGAGGTTTGATGTGCTCCCTGATGTGTTATTAGAACCTTTTTCTGTCTCTACTCCTGTTGGTGATTCTGTGGTGGCTAAAAGGGTCTTTAGAAGGTGTCCCGTTTCCTTATCCCATAGAGTTACTCTTGTTGACTTAGTAGAGCTTGATATGTTAGACTTTGATGTTATACTTGGGATGGACTAGTTGCATTCATGTTATGCCTCTATTGATTGTAGGACTCGGGTAGTCAAATTTCAGTTCCCAAATGAGCCTATCCTAGAGTGGAAGGGGGGAAATTCTATGCCTAAGGGTCAGTTTGTCTCTTGTCTTAAATCTAGAAAAATGATTTCTAAGGGTTGGATTTACCATCTAGTAAGGGTGAGGGATGTAGATTCCGAAACCCCTTCTCTTGAGTCGGTCTCCGTCGTAAATGAGTTTCCGAAAGTGTTTCCAGATGACTTACCCGGTATTCCTCCCGAGCAGGAAATAGACTTCGGAATTGACCTTCTCTTTGATACGCAACCTATCTCTATTCCTCCTTACCGTATGGCTCCAGAATATCTTAAGGAGTTGAAAGAACAGTTGAAGGATCTGTTAGACAAGGGTTTCATTAGATCGAGTATCTCACCGTGGGGTGCTCCAATTTTTTTCGTTCAGAAGAAGGATAGTTCCCTTCGTATGTGCATTGACTATCGTTAGTTGAAGAAAGTGACTATTAAGAACAAGTATCCTCTCCCAAGTATATATGACTTATTTGATCAACTTCAAGGGGCAAGTTATTTCTCTAAGATTGATCTTCGATTGGGTTATCACCAATTGAAGGTGAAAGAAAATGATATTCAGAAGACAACCTTCAGAACCCAATATGGTCATTATGAGTTCTTGGTGAGTCCTTTGGTTTGACTAATGCTCCGGTGGCGTTTATGGACTTGATGAATAGAGTGTTTAGGCAATACTTAGACATGTTTTTGATTGTGTTTATCGATGATATTTTGATCTATTCAAGAAGTGAGAATGAGCATATTGATCATTTGAGGATTGTATTGCAAATCCTCAAGGACCAACAACTTTTTTCAAAGTTTAGCAAATGTGAATTTTGGTTAAGGTCCGTAGCTTTCCTTGGTCATATTGTGTCAAGCAAGGGTATTGAGGTGGATGCTAAGGAGATGGATGCGGTCAAGAGTTGGCCTAGACCTCTAACTCCTTTGGATATTAGAAGTTTTTTGGGTTTGACTGGTTATTATAGAAGATTTGGTAAG
>JAJONR010008419.1:0-11597 GCA_029582245.1 Solanum etuberosum | reverse complement strand
TTTAAATGCTATTTAAAAGTGAGTTTAATCATCAACTGTGGATAATCAATTTGGTAACTGTTTTTACCTTTTTATAATGTCTAGCTAAAACCCCAAATCTTGGGGTGTGATTATGTGATTATGGGCTGATTTAGCTTATGGGTATTGCTAATTGTTAGTTTAAATGCTATTTAAAAGTGAGTTTAATCATCAACTGTGGATAATCAATTTGGTAACTGTTTTTACCTTTTTATAATGTCTAGCTAAAACCCCAAATCTTGGGGTGTGATTATGTGATTATGGGCTGATTTAGCTTATGGGTATTGCTAATTGTTAGTTTAAATGCTATTTAAAAGTGAGTTTAATCATCAACTGTGGATAATCAATTTGGTAACTGTTTTTACCTTTTTATAATGTCTAGCTAAAACCCCAAATCTTGGGGTGTGATTATGTGATTATGGGCTGATTTAGCTTATGGGTATTGCTAATTGTTAGTTTAAATGCTATTTAAAAGTGAGTTTAATCATCAACTGTGGTTTAATTTAAGAATTGTAGTTGCAAATGTAGTTCTATGTTTGTGTTCTTGGCTTGCTCTAGAGAGAGGTTTTAGAACTAAGGTTTTTGATTAATGGTTTGTGGGTATTGGGTTGATTTGGGTTCAGCTCGAGAGAGTGAATCCTAAATCCAATTCCACATATTTATCTCAAGAGAGTGAATGGGTTAAGGTGTGGGCTGCTCTTATTTTGCATGCTTGTTGATGTTCGAGAGAAATCACTTGATTTGGGGTAAATTGTTCGAGAGAAAATTTACCTCCCCTATAGCCTAGCCTACTCACTAATATCTACCTATTTACTAATTATAGTTGCAATTACCCATATGTCTATATTGCCTATAATCGATCACATCCCAAGAATCTGTCTCATTATTGTTAATTCTTATTGTTTGTGACTGCTATTTGTAGTTGATAATCAAAACCAAAACCCCCATTTGACATTCGTGTCACCCCTTAATTTGAATGATGTCCTTATTCGATAATTTTTATTCCTATTACTGATTTGACCGTGTTTATACTTCCCAATTGAATCTGAAACACGTACCGCTCCCTGTGGGATTCGACCCCAACTCATTTAGTTGGGTTTTATAGTGATTTACGATTTTTGACACTTAGAATTTGATGAAGTGTCTTTGAAACGTTATTAATCAAAATGGTGCCGCTGCCGGGGAGTGGTGTTGTTTGAAATTCTTTTGGTGAAGTTGAATTGTGTTTTTGTTAGTCATAGTTGAATCTACTTACTTTTACTTTTGGTTTTTTTGTTGCTTGATAAAACAGAGGAAATGAGTGTTAACGGTAGCAATGGTAGCCAAGTGGGCCACCAAGATGACATCGGGAATCTCAATGATGTCAACGACCCGAATGTCAATGACCCAAATCTAGTGGGTGGAGTTGGTGCCATTCGTTTGCCTCCAGCTGAAGGAAACGTTGTTTTCCACAGTACAAGCACCATGTTGCAGCTCTTGCAATTGAAAGGTTTGTTTAGTGGGTTGGCTCATAAGGATCCCCATGAGCATATAAGGAACTTTGTTGATGTATGCGAACCGTTCTCCTTTAAGAACCTATCTAAAGAATCGGTCTGACTGAGGTTGTTCCCATTTTCTCTAATGGGAGAAGCATGCAAGTGGTTGGCTGAGTTGCCAAGAGATTCTTCACTTCATGGGAAGAGCTTATTACCGCATTCCAAGTGCGATTTTTCCCTCCTTCGAAGATGATGACTCTTCGGGACAGTATTCAAAGCTTCAAGCATTTGGAGGGTGAGCCAATCCATGAGACTTGGCTAAGGTTCAAGTAGATGGTGCTGTAATGCCTTCATGGATTGCCCGATAATGTACTGCTGCAATAATTCTACAGAAGCCTCGATTTAGTGAACAAGGGGGTGGCTGACCAACTTTGTCCGGGAGGTTTAATGCAGCAGCCTTATGTGATTGCAGTCCAACTTCTTGATGGCATGACCAAAATTAATCGGGCGTGGTACACCCGCGAAGATCAAGTCTCTACTCTTACTTACAAATTGACAAAGGAACAGATGGAAAAAGATCAAGAGAGAGAACAAAACATGGCAAAGATAATGACCCAGCTGGACATCTTGGCCAAGAACGTCATGGGTGCTGGTACAAGGAGTGTTAATGTTGTCCGTGTTGGTGGTGTAAACCCCGAAGAGGCCAAATTTGAAGCGTTGTACAATGAGGAAGTGAACTTTCTAGCCAACCAAGGAGGAGGTTATCGTGCTAACTACCCAAGGTCGGATGGTAACCAAGGTTGGAACAAAGATGAGGGTTGGAGAGACCGTGATAGGGAGTGGTGTGATCATAACGCCACCTGGAAGGAAAGAGAAGGGGAGAAGGATAGGTACGTTCCTCCCCACGAGCGTCAAAAGCCCAAAGATTTTGAGGGTGGTTGGACTAAGGATATGCTCTCACGTATACTCAACAAGGTTGAAGGGTCCGATAAAGTGTTGAAAGAAATGAAGGAAGATGCATCGACTCTCAACCAGACGGTGACCTGTCATTCTGTCTCTATCAAGCAGTTGGAGACCCAAATTGGTCAAATTTCTTCACATCTAAACCTGAGACAACAAGGGGGGTTGCCTAGTGATACTATGGCAAACCCTAAGAATGAAGTTTGAATGGGTACTTACGTCGTGCCACGACGTTAACTAAGGCGCTTCTTGGAAGGCAACCCAAGTTTTTAAGGCTTTATATTTTTTTTGGAATAACGGGTGTTGATTGTGCAGGTCGAAGTGTGAAATGTGTTTGAAAAATGCAAGTTGGCGAGCCAAGAGTCCAGTCGGTGACTCACTGAAGAGGTTGGCGAGCCCGACTTGGACCGCCGTTGGACTCAAGAAAATATCAAGTTGGAGTATGTAAAACTCGGTGGGACCATGGATAAGTCGGCGACTCGCCGAACAGGTCGGCGAGCCTGATTTTGTCCGCCGTTTGGACCCTCAAATTAACTGGAGGTCCTGTAAAACTCGGCAAGTTAAGTCACCACTCGACGTGTCGCCGAGTTGTTCGGCGAGGACGAATAATATCACCGATGGGCCGCGAACTAAAAGGTTTTAAAAGGCCAAAGGTTTAAACTTTCAAACTCTTTCACATTCCCTCACTTTTAGCCTCGTATAATCACCCCACATTCTAGATTTTCAATATTTTCCTAGTTTTATCGCTTTTGCTCTTTGATCTCGTGCTTGGAGTTGGAATACATTTCCGCCTAGCTTTACAAATTCGTATTTCGGCTTAAAGGTTGGTTTTCCAAACCCTGATCTCTTAAATTATGGTTGAACTCGAATGCATTTATTTAAATCTTGATTGATATGTGTTGGGCCTGTTCTGAAATCGTATTTGTGTGCTAGTTGCCTGTTTTAATTTTGAAATGTGCTTAAAATGCTTATAATGATGATTTCCCAAGTTTTGTGCTTTGAAATTGATCATAAATTATTGGGTTGTGGTATTTTGTTATTGGGTCTAGTCGGGTGAAGTCTGAGTAACCCAAATTGTGCTACCCCGATAGATGGAGCGACTGTGTAGACATGATTCTTCTTTACCTCCCTCTCTTTCGTTTTTATTGATTTGTGATTATTTTTGTTGCATTTGAGGACAACTGCTTTTTAGTTCTGGTGGGGTGAGGTATTTCTATACCTACCTCTTGTGTATATATTGGGTTTTGTGTTTTAAACTGTGTTTTGATCTTATCTTGTGGATGTTTGAGCTTATGGCTCCTTGTTATGAATGAAAATGGTTTATTGACCCATCTAAAAAAATTTGCCACCTCTTATTGTGTGTGAATGTGGTTATTCTTGTGCAAATTTGAGTATCGATTATGATTAATACCAATGACTTGAATAGTGCTCTTAATCGAACAAAAAACTATGTGCGGCTACGATGAGGCCAAATGAAGTTGCATAGACAATGTGTGAACTTTTTGCATCTCGTTGTGACTAGTCGGTTATCGAATGGAGTCTCTTGTGATGAACATTGCACACTAGTGAAGTGTGGAGTCTCGTTTGATATTGGTGTCAATGCCTTGTGTGATGAGCTTACCGTGAACCTTGTGTGATGACACCTAGAATTTTCCCCGTTGGTCCGATTGACTAAGTGATGCAAGCTCTTGAAATGATCTGAGGCAGCAATTTTGAAGAGTGAAAGAAGTTGACAATACGCCTCTTTTTTGCCAACCTTGTGAGGTGTGTGAACCTTGCTTGAAACCCCTTTGAGCCTTATCCTTTTCTTGGAAGAAACTTGATGCAATTATGACCCTTCTTTATCCATTCACCCATAATCCTCATGAAGTGTGGTTTGATTGAATAGCCAACTTAGGCCAAAAGCCTAAGTTGGGAGTATGGTGAAAAGAGAAGGTAAATCAAGAATTGTAAGAAAATCCCCCTTCTAGCAATGGTCTTGAAAAAGATGGAACCCCTCCATATAAAAGAAAAGAGAAAGAAAAGAAGAAAGAAAAAAAAAAGAAAAAAAAAGTTGTGAAATAAAGTTGTGAAAGTTGTAAAAGAAATAGGGTGTCCGGTATTCCATTGGAAGTTGAATAATGGGGTGAATTTTGAGCATGATTCAAATGTTGAAGAAAGGGAAGAAAGTGATGTTCAGACCACATTTCATGAGGGTAGCAGCCACTGAGCCTAAATGACCATACCTTTACACTCAGCCCCATTACAAGCCTTGAAAAGACCTTTGAGATCTTGAGTGATCTGAAACGAGTGTTGATTGGAAAATAAGGGCAAACCTATGGGTGAAGTTATGCATGTGTTCATCTTTGTGAGTGTAAGAGTTGTATGTAATTCCGAAGCTATAAATTGTTGAGAAATTGTGTGTGAATATGGAATCATCTTTGTTGCATTTGAAGCAAGTCTTGTGAACTTGAGTATCTTTGATAATGGTGAGTCACCACTTGAATCTTTGAGTGCACAATTAATCCTTGCATGAGTAAGTTGAGTCTTGTTGTGTGCATTCATGATTGAGTCTTATGTAGCACTGTTTGAGACATCCTTTTTGAACTGCTGAACTTGAGTTTTACTTGAGGACAAGCAAAAGTTTAAGTTGGGGGTGTTGATGAGTCTGAGTTTTGGACTCATTTAGAGCTTTGTTTATATTAATTTAGTGTCCTCACATGCTTCATTTGTGCCAATAACTGATGTTAAATCCTTGATTCGAAGGAATATGGATTGAGGAACAAAGCAAGGACACTAACAGGCAAAAAAGAACAAAACAGGCTGAAGAAATGAAGATGGGCGAGCCTGAGGATCACCAAGAGCATTCGGCGTGTCACCGAGTGGCTCCTTAGACCGCCTAAAGTTCCAGTGTGCCAAGCTCTAAAGGAAAGAACAAAGTCGGCGAGGAAAAGGGGAAATCGGCGGATCGTCGAGTGATTCCGCGAAACCAAAATAGATCACCTAAAGTTATAGGCTTTGAGGATGCTGAGTGCCAAGGCGAAAGGGCGATGGAAGAGACCAAAGGGCGGCTCACCGAGTGGTTCGGTGAGCCCGACTTACTTCGCCGAATGAGATTTCGTAGCTTATTTTCTGCGACTATAAATACATTTTTGAACATTTAGTTATCTATCTATCTATCTAAGAAAAATAATAAAAACTTCTGAACTTAGAAAATAATTGATAGACAGTTTTCTCTAGAGTTCTTCCTTAGTTTTGAAGGATTGAAGAAATTCACTTTTGAGAAATTTGAAGTGGGTCTTTGATATTCATCAAATTGAAGCATTGTAAAGACAAAATCACTCTTACCCAGTTGATGGATAATCAATTTGGTAACTGTTTTTACCTTTTTATAATGTCTAGCTAAAATCCCAAATTCTTGGGGTGTGATTATGTGATTATCGGCTGATTTAGCTTATGGGTATTGCTAATTGTTAGTTTAAATGCTATTTAAAAGTGAGTTTAATCATTTACTGTGGTTTAATTTAAGAATTGTAGTTGCAAATACAGTTCTATGTTTATGTTCTTGGCTTGCTCGAGAGAGAGGTTTTAAAACTAAGGTTTTTGATTAATGGTTTGTGGGTATTGGGTTGATTTGGGTTCAGCTCAAGAGAGTGAATCCTAAACCCAATTCCACACATTTAGCTCAAGAGAGTCAATGGATTAAGGTGTGGGCTACTCTTATTTTGCATGCTTGTTGATGTTCGAGATAAAATTTACCTCCCCTATAGACTAGCCTACTCACTAATATCTAGCTATTTACTAATAGTTGCAATTACCCATATGTCTATATTGCCTATAATCGATCACATCCCAAGAATCCGTCTCATTATTGTTAATTCTTATTGTTTGTGACTGCTACTTGTAGTTGATAAGCAAAACCAAAACCCCCATTTTACATTCGTGTTACCCCTTAATTTGAATGATGTCCTTGTTCGATAATTTTTATTTCTATGACTGATTTGACCACGTTTATACTTCCCAATTGAAACTGAAACACGTACTGCTCCCTGTGGGATTTGACCCCAACTCATTTAGTTGGATTTTATATTGATTTACGATCATTGACACTTAGAATTGGATGAAGTGTCTTTGAAACGTTATTAATCAATTACTTGAATTATGTTATTATCCATGTCTAATGTAGTAATTCTAGATGTGTGATGAATCATGATCTATGGTTCTTGAAGGGAAATTTATGAGAATTATGCATGACTATGAAATTTATGTATATGCTTTATGAACACTTTGAGAGTTAAATGATTATGACTATAATGTAATTGTGGTGTTGTTGAAAGGCTATTCTCAATTATACACTTGTGAATGAATATGAAATATTGTGAAAGACTCTTGTCACCTAAATGAATCGGTAGGCCAATGGCATCCCTTTCATGTGTAATTAAAGAGCTATCTTGATTGATATACCTTGAATCGGTAGGCCAATGGCATCCCTTTCATGAGTGACAAATGAAGTATTCAAAGGCTTGTCTTGAATCGGTAGGCCAATGGCACCCCTTTCATGAGGAGTCAATGAGCTATTCTAATGATGTACCTTGAATCGGTAGGCTAAGGGCACCTTTTCATGAGTAATGATGTTAATAGAGAATTAACTACTTCGTGGAAATTTAATGCTTAGCACCGAGTGGATGTTATGAGGTGGAATCTCTCCCTATGTATGGCCGGGTTTCTAGTAACAACCTCCTTATCCCATAACTATGTGCCCTCATAAGACTTTAGCTAGTGGATCCACCTAAGATAAATGCTACCGGTTCTACCTTAGGCAAGTAGATCAACCCTTTCGGTGTGGGAGACACCGGATTCCATGTTAAGCTCACATGGTCTATGTCGGTTAAGGCTAATTCCCACTATGAACAATGAATGATTATGAACTATGGCTTCTCAAGAATGCACTACTTAGTATGGGTGGGGGTATGGAAATTCATCCATGCATTGCACAAGTAGGCTTTGAGAGTAGTTATGGTGTGTTTCTTTTATGTTATGAATGTTTATGAAATGAAGTATGCTAAATGTGGATGGTTGCTATGAGTTGCTTTTCCTTAATATGAGTTACTAAATGTGAATGTTTCCTTTTCTTTGAGTATGAACAAAAGATGAGATCAAAGAATGATAAGTATCATTATGGTGGCCTAAAAGTGGTACTTAGTATAGATGGGATTATGGGATCTTTATCTATGCATTGCACAAGTATAACTTATGGTTACTTATGAGATGGTTCTATTATGCTATGACGATCTATATGTTGAATATGCTTATGACTTGTGCTTTTACACTAAAGTTCATGATAATTTTCAAACTTGGTAAAGTGCATGCTTTTCAACTAAAATGTCCTTTTTAGCATGTTTTCAAGATTTTATGCATGGCTATCATACTTAGTGCATTTTTGTACTAACCCATATTTTTTTACATTTTTCTATAAGTGTAGGCTCCGGTTCTTAAGGCGATCTTCTATTGATTCAAGCTTGGGTCGACTATTCTCCTAGCTTGTGGTGAGTCCTCAAGATTCGAGGACGTATGAGTCACTTGTAGTTCCTTTCTAGTTATTTCATTGTCGAACTATATTGTAAGGGTTGTGTCCCTATTTGATCCAAAGATTGTATTAGATTGCTAATTGAGACAAGTTTAGACTTCCGCTTTCTTTTATAAAAGACTTCGATTGTATGGATAAAGTTTTAAAATTTCCGCATCATTTCTTTTATCTTATGTTATGATATGCTAAGGGGCTTGTATGAGACCTTTCGGGGTTGAATACGCCTTGTCACATCTAGGGGTACTCCTGGGTTGTGACAATTTAATTACTAAAAATAAATTAAATCTGATAAGGTAAGGAAAAGACCAAAATATCCCTCTTAAATCCGGGTAACTTTCCTTAAATAGATAGCCCGACTTCAAACAGTCATATCTCCCTCATACGAGCTCGAAAATTAACAAACTTAGTAGCATTGGAAAGAGAATTCCAAGACCTTTCGTTTGATATCTTAACGGCTTCTTAACTCATCCTGTACTGAAAGTTATGGTTGTTTGAAGTTGACCTAAAACTTAAAAGAACTAAGGAATGACTTGAATGAGTTCTCTTTAATTCTTTTTGGAACTCAAGGTGCTATATCTAGTGACCTGACCTTAATACTTAAGAAATTTTAAATTCCTTGGTAAAATCCTACTCATAACGAAGGATGGTTGGAGTCTTAGTTTAAAACTTTTCTGGGGTGTTACAGCGCGACACGTCCCTCGAAATGGTACATCCTTTTTAATTTCTTATTCTTTCTCAATTCACATAACACTTGTCACAACCATGTCTTAGAACAATGCAAATGACATGTTCACAATAATGAGGAGATGAACATTTTCATAACATTGCACAATTCACAACAACACAATCGTGATACACCATCAATAATGAATCAATAAGCCTTTCAAAACCATTCTCAACACATCACACACCAATAATTAATCACATTACATTTTATTACCCCTCTTTCATCGTTAGAATTATTTAATATGGACAAGTCAACCCATTTGTCACGCCCCGAAGCTACCCGTAGGAAACGGACACAGGACCTAGGATCACGAGTGACCCCAAGCTAACCCTGCTGGCATAACATAAGCATACTAAAAGATTTATGAATAAAATATACTATGCGGAAGCTTAAAATCATAATTATTTGAAAGATGGGCAAATACCTATTCTAAGTCTGAATATATAAAGAAACTATGAGTTTTAATAAACAACTGAAGTATCAAACTCAAATCTAAAGTTGAATCTAACTATGTCTGAAATAAAGCCTCTAACTGACTAGAAATGCTGGGACATGCCCCAGCTAAATCTAGCAAAAACTTAAACTAAGACTAAAAGCAAAGGAAACATGTCTGTCGTCCTCGGAGAATGAGGACTCACCACTGATACTGCTGAGCTGAAGATTGGGAACCGATCTTTGCGTGATCTGGAAGATGAAAACCTGGACCTATATCACGAGAAGATGCAGGGTAGAGTATGTGTCAGTACTTGAAAGGTACTGAGCATGCATGATAGAGTAAAGCTGAACAATAATCATAACTGAACAAAGCAATAAGAGCAATGATATAATCTGAACTGAATATAAATACTGAGATATACTGAATACTGAGATAACTTGATGCAATGACCAAGTACATGATATGCTGAGTCTGAATACTGAACTGTAACTGATAACCTGGTCAATGCACTAGAATCTGATTGTACTGTAGGAGCTACTAATAATCGACATAAAACAACATGAGCTAAATGTGGAGTCCGATGTATACGCCTCATCGAGAGGACCTAATATACCCTGCCAGAGGTATAAAGGCATGACTAGCGTGATCACTAAAATGATGCCCACAGAGGGGACTTACAACCTACAAGGCACATAGTTCTGGGACAATGAGGGTACGCTGGAACCCTAGTCCACTCGGTATTAAGCTACTCCCAATTGATTATGAAATTAACACATTATGACTGAATTTTGTAAAACATGGATAGCTCGATGTTCTGACATGCAAACTCTGAGAATGCAATAATTATATCTGATAATATGACATTCGTAAACTAAAGCATGTATATAACTGAAATAGCTGGCCTAGCATGTGTAATTCATGAACTAAAGGAACTACATATCTAGGGTTTTGAATTTCATGCATGAAACTGAGCAACAACATGATAATCTGATTTGGATCATTCTAACAGCTAAAACCCAACAATTTCTAACATTCAAGAAACCCTAGGTCTAGATAATATAAAGGACATCAAGATTCTGACTAAATTCTAGGGACCTAATGGGCAAAAGAAACCCACTAGTGAAATCCCACATACCTGGCAATGAATTCCATAGAGAAATCTTTCAATTTCGAGGCTGGAACTGAAGAAAACTCACTGCGTTCTTAGAAAAAGGGTTTGGTCGACTCTTTCTCTTCTTTTGCTCAGAGTTTGCTAAATTTTAGAAAATGAATTGACTAGGGTAAGTTCTAATTAAGTTACTCGGCTTAAACTGACAAAAACTACGTAGTTTAGGGGGTTAAACGATGTAGTTTAGGGGTCAACCGCATAGGGAAAAGACCAAAAGATCCCAGACTTTACTGCTGTCGGGGTCAAATGACGGACCGTGGATGGTCTGTGCTGTACAACCGCCGTTCTTTACAAGGAGTTGAATAATGAGGGTCTGACCTACGCCCCTGGACCACGGACTGTGGTCTGACCTACGGTCTGTAGGTCCTGGCGTAGGCTGACCCTTAGCTTATTTTCTGGGGGGTTTCTGGGACTGAAATCTGGGGCCCGACCTACGGCCCTGGACCACGGACTGTGGTCTGACCTACGGTACGTGGGTCCTGGCGTAGGTCTGGACTTAGAATAATTTTTCTGGGCTTTTCTGGGAGGGGCTCCAGGTGGTGAACCACGGACCACCAGGACGGACCGTGGGTCACCCTACGGTCCGTAGGTGGTGCCCGTCGGTGGCACCTGTAGCTTCTCAAATCTACAATCTGGTTTGTCTAGGATACAGGGTGTTACATTATCTCCCCCTTGGGAACATTCGTCTTCGAATGAAGACTAAACTAGCTAAATATGGAGGGAAAAAGCTGCAAACCCTACCACTAATTTCTGAAAACTGATTTCTGACCGAACTGAGTTCCAAGGACATCCAAATACGTTGAAAATGCAAGTACAAACTGAAGGAACATGATACTAAGACTGAATCTGCACATGAATGACTGAAGAACTGAAAAGAGGAACTATTACCTCAAGCTGGAATGGAATCGGAAGGAAAGAGATGAGGATACTTGGTCTTCATGGCTGCTTCTGCTTTCCAAGTAGCTCCCTCTACGGACTGACTGCTCCACAAAACCTTAACTGAAGCAACTTCTTTATTTCTCAACCTTCTAACCTGAAGATCAAGAATCTCAACTGGCACATCCTGATAACTGAGACTATCTTTCACAGCCACACTCTCTAAAGGTACTATGGATGCTGGATCACCCACACATTTCTTCAACAACGAAACGTGAAAGACCGGATGCACTGCTGCTAGTTCTGCTGGCAACTCTAACTCGTAAGCCACTTTACCAACCCTTTTCAAGACCTTGTAAGGGCCTACATAT
>JAJONR010008418.1:0-11487 GCA_029582245.1 Solanum etuberosum | reverse complement strand
AGGAAAAGACCAAAGTACCCCTTACTATTTTCGGGTAACTTTCCTTAACTGGACAGCCTGACTTCAAAAGGGCATAACTCACTCATCCGACCTCGAAACTTAGCAAACTCGGTGGCGTTGAAAAGATAATTTAAAGAGATTTCATTATCTATCTTGTAGCCCACCTAACTTATCTTGTACTGAGAGTTATGGTCATTTGAAGTTGACCCAAAACTCATAACTTAAGCATAACTTGCAAAATTTCAGATTTTGCTATTTCCAATTTATTTATTTTTGGAACTCAAGGTGCTACATCTAGTGACCTTAACACTTAAGAAATTTTAAATTCCTCGGTAAAATCCTACTCACAACGAAGGATGGTTCGAGTCTTAGTTCAAAAAAAATCTGGGGTGTTACATCAGTGACCATTTTTAAAGGTGAAATTATCTATTTTATTTTATATGAATTGATGGTAAGAATATCAATCATCTTTTATTTATGCATTTTTCAAAGGGAATTTATTAAAAGATATGAGTGTTTATGAATTATGATTTTATATTTTGCAGGAAGAAGTCATGTTACTTGGACTCTCAAATCCATTTTCTTTTATATGAAAATTTTTAAAAGTGAAATTATCATTTTCTTTTATATGAATTGATGTTTTCTGAATTATGATTTTATATTTTGCAGGAGGAAGTCATGTTACTTGGAGTCTCAAATTCATTTTCTTTTATATGAATATTTTTAAAGGTGAAATTATCATTTTCTTTTATATGAATTGATGCTAAGAATATCTATCTTCTTTTATTTATGCATTTTTTACAAGAAATTTATTAAAAGATATGAGTGTTTACGAAATGTGAACCCTAAATTATGATTTTATATTTTGTAGGAGAAAGTGTTACTTGGAGTCTCAACCTAAAAATGTTGCTACAAAATTCACACATACAAAAGAAGTTAGAATATCTATTTTCTTTTCTATATACATTTTTCAAAAGTAGCATATTAAAAGACATGAACATTTATAAAATGTGAACTATAAACTATAATTTATACTTTGCAAGAGGAAGTGTCATTTGGAATCTAAACCTAAAAGACACATTTTGAAAGTCAATAACAAAAAAGATTGCTAAAAACATATGAGTATCTATAAAATATGAACCTTAAACTATAATTTTATATATTTTTTTAGGAACAAATGTAAATTCAAGTTCGAAGGAAACGTTTTAGAAGCCCATAAACAAGAAAAGGTTGCTCAAAAGTTCACATAGCAAAAGAGGTTATTCGTTAATTATATGAAGTGTTATTTTTTTAATTATGCATTTATCTTTTATCCTTTATAATTGTCGGAGGAAAAGAAAGTCATATTTGTGGAGAAGGCAATGTGAAAAAAGAACAAGACACCAAAGAGTTTGCTTCAATATTTCTTTAAGGCACAATGGATATGGTCATGAGAAAACTTAGTAGGTATTTGGCCACTTTCATTGTACAATTTTTTTTAAAAAACAATTGTTATTTTCAAAATGAAAAATAATTTATGAAAATTGGAGTTTTGTAATGCAAATTCTAATTATTTTTGACATTTTGTCAACAATTTGAAGTGAAAATACATTTTTATTATCTTTCAAATTTTTGAAAATTTTGAGTTGAATTTTGAAATTTCATAGTCAAAAAATCTTTTTGAAAGTTGAAATAAAACCTTTAGTAACTTATGATTGGATGGGCATGAGAGAGATATTAATTTGCAAAGAAATGGAAAAATATAAATAGTTTAATTTTTTAAATTATTTCTTACCTTATGATATACATTCATTATTTTTCTAACAAAAGTTTAGTTTCTGTAGTTTTTCTGTTTCTTTTTTAAATTTAAGTCATGAAAACTTAAAATGGTAGAATGGTCAAATAAAGGTCTAATGATAAATTGAATTTTCACAATTCAATGATATTTGATGAAATCATTAAAAATATATATGATATTTTCTAACTTGAGGCACGTAAAACAAAGAGAATGTGTCTTAAACTAATTATTAGCCACTATGTATTCTAAGTATTATTTCTTTCTTATGTTTTTTTTATTTTTATTTTTTGTTGTTCAAGTTTAAATAGCTAATTTTAAATAGATTGTTTTGCATTTATATTGAAATATTTTTTACCAATATTTTGAGATAATTTTTTGTATAGAATGTTAAAAGAATTATAAAAAGATGATAGAATCATGAATGATATTTTTAACGTAGTATTTTTTGTAGTGACTCTAGAAGTAATTATTTATATACATTATAGTTTAGCTAAAATTTACACTTCGTTTAGACAAGCAAAAGTAATTATTTTATGAATTTTAAAATAAATGAAAGGAAAAATTATGTATAGATAAACATGTAACTAAAGAGTTCAACTTATTGAATCAAATTTTATTTTTGTTACAAAAATAAGGAAGATATAAAAAATATTTTCAGAAGATAAAAGACTCTTAAGAGATTTAAAATTATAAAAGATATAAAACTTAAATACTAATAATAAAGTTAATTAAAACTTGAAATCTAAAATATTTAGTCATTAGGATGACACTACAATATATATATATATATATATATATATATATATAATATAATATTTTAAGTAGTCAATTATTCTATAAAGTTATTTAGTGAATTTAACAAGCTATTATGACCGTGCGAAGCGCGGCTAAGTTCACTAGTTTTCAATATACCAAAAAAAAAGAACGAGAACAACATTCTTGGAAGTCAATAAAAAAATTGGATTAAAATTGTTCATGGCTTCCCATTATCTCAAAACCTTAGTGGAACAGCATTAACCAAAAAATGGTAAAATCTTTGATATGTTTGGATTATTTAGTTTTTAAATCATCATTACCATCTTAGTTATGTTATATAAACTCCTAATTCCTCCTTTCTAAAACACACAAGAAAAAGAAAAACAAAGAAATATCTAGCCTTAGAATCCAATTCTTTTCAATGGGAAGCCAAATGAAGAAGCAATGGCTTCAATTTGCTTGTGCTTTGGCATTTTTCTTGATTGCCACATGCACTATGGCTTATTCACCTTATAATTCTTATGAATCATCAGATTCAACCTACAATAAAGTAACAAACACAGTAGTCAAAAGTGAAGACTTCAAGGTACCCTCAGAGTCAGAAAAGGAATATAAGTCGTCATTTTTGCCAAAAAATGATTACTACAAGAAGCCATCAGTTTCACAAGATAACTATAAGAAAGTATCCTTTGTTCCCGAACATGAATCATTCTTGCCAAAGAATGACTACTACAAGAAGCCATCATTTTCAGAAGATAACTACAAGAAGGAGTCATATGTTCCAGAGGTACCCTCGATGGCTAAACCAGAATATAAGGAGTCATTTTTTCCAAAATTTGACTACTTCAAGAAGCCATCAGTTTCAGAAAATAACTACAAGAAGGCGTCATATGTTCCAGAGGTACCCTCGATGGACAAACCAGAATATAAGGAGTCTTTTTTTCCAAAATTTGACTACTTCAAGAAGCCATCAGTTTCAGAAGATAACTACAAGAAGGCGTCATATGTTCCAGAGGTACCCTCGATGGCTAAACCTGAATATAAGGAGTCATTTTTTCCAAAATTTGACTACTTCAAGAAGCCATTAGTTCCAGAAGATAACTACAAGAAGGCGTCATATGTTCCAAAGGTACCCACAAAGCCTAAATCGGAATACAAGGTACCATCTTTGCCAAAGAATGACTACTATAAGAAGTCATCGGTTCCAGAAGATAACTACAAAAAGGTGTCATATGTTCCAAAGGTGCCCTCAGTGCCTAAAGAGGAATACAAGGTACCTTCTTTGCCAAAGAATGATTACAACAAGAAGCCATCAGTTTCAGAGGATAACTACAAAAAGGTTTCATATGTTCCAAAGGTGCCCTCAGTGCCTAAAGAAGAATACAAGGTACCTTCTTTGCCAAAGAATGATTACCACAAGAAGCCATCAGTTCCAGAAGATAACTACAAAAAGGTACCATTTGTTCCAAAGGTACCCTCAGTGCCTAAAGAAGAATATAAAGTGCCTTCTTTGCCAAAAAATGACTACTACAAGAAGCCATCAGTTTCAGAAGATAACTACAAAAAGGTGTCATATGTTTCAAAGGTACCCTCAGTGCCTAAAGAAGAATACAAGGTGCCTTCTTTATCAAAGAATGACTACTACAAGAAGCCATCATCTTCTCCATCACCACCACCTCCATATTATTAAATTTCCATCTTTCATGTTCAACATGCATGTTTCATTTAAGTCCTTCTCCAGCTCAACATATATAACCCATAGGGTTCTCATATTATGATTAAGAAGGCATGCTATCAAAATTTGTATTTATTTATTTATTTATTTTTCCTTTTTCTTCTTTGGTTTGTAATTGTTTTGTCATTTAAATTCTATATTTTGAATGTTTCGAGAAATTTATTTCAATGGAATACAAGTTCTTTTTATTGAGAATTTATGTAGTTTTCATCTATTCTTCCATCAATTGCCAATTTGTTCACTTACTATTAATAACAAAACTCTGGAACATAACAACAATCAGATAACATTTCAAAAACAGGTCACTAAGGATTATATTACTCAAAAGAATCGATACAATTCGTTTAATCTATTAGAATTGGAAAGAAGAAAAAAACGATCTCTATTGTTATAAACATACAATTCTTGGGAGATAAAGAAATAAAGAGAACCATTTCAATCAAATAAAGAAAAACTCCACGATAAATATTACACTACTTAAGATAAAATGTCACAAATTTTTCATTAGCCCTTCAATATTAATCATTTAGTTATTGTTTAGGTGCATTTGATCTATATTGCAGAAGTTCTATGCTCAAAGTATGAAATTTTTTAAAGCCAGAACTTCTAAAATATATTTAGAATTTTTTTTAATAAAAATTGATTTGACTCAATTATCATTGTGGTAGTGTTCGATCCTAGGGAATATTGAAGTAATATCTCATAGATCACTTTTTTTCTTAAAAATAGATCATACACGACGCAAATTTGAATTAATAACCAAAAACATTAAATATATGAAAATAAAAACAATAGCTTCTATTTTTACCTGTTTGTATTAAGAACTAATCAAACCCAAAATATTGTCATTCTTGGTAATGAGAAGTATTCAGGGTACTCGCAGGGATAAGAGAGGCCAGAGATCAATTTCTTGTGTCAACGCACACTTTTTTAGTTGATTTGTCACAACGGGCTTGCTCAAAGCAACTCACATCTCATGTATGATTTGTAAGATATTGCACATAATCGGATTTATTCAGTGTGCATTCAAAGAGTAGCAACTGCGAAACTCCGATTTATTTTAAAAAAATAAAATAAGTGTGGTGCCATGATGTGTATTATAAGTCGTGCACAAGTACATATAATTAATGAGCACCAAATAATGAACAATATTTGTTAGGCCTACACATATCTAAACTTTTAAAAACTAATTTAATCAAATTTTCACTATACCAACAAAAAAAAAACAAGAACAACATTCCTGGAAGTCGATAAAAAATTGGATTAAAATTTCAAAAATAGGCGAGTCAAGCAAATGTGTATGAATTGTTCATGGCTTCCCATTATCTCAAAACCTTAGTGGAACAGCATTAACCAAAAAATGGCAAAATCTTTGATATGTTTGGATTATTTAATTTTGAGAGAATCCAAATCATCAAATCACCATCTTTATGTTATATAAACTCCTAATTCCTCCATTCTAAAACACACAAGAAAAAGAAAAACAAAGAAATATCTAGCCTTAGAATCCAGTTCTTCTCAATGGGAAGCCAAATGAAGAAGCAATGGCTTCAATTTGCTTGTGCTTTGGCATTTTTCTTGATTGCCACATGCACTATGGCATATTCACCTTATAATTCTTATGAATCATCAGATTCAACATACAATAAAGTACCAAACACAGTAGTCAAAAGTGAAGACTTCAAGGTACCCTCTGAGTCAGAAAAGGAATATAAGTCGTCATTTTTGCCAAAAACTGATTACTACAAGAAGTCATCAGCTTCAGAAGATAACTATAAGAAAGTATCATTTGTTCCCGAACGTGAATCATTCTTGCCAAAGAATGACTACTACAAGAAGCCATCATTTTCAAAAGATAACTACAAGAAGGAATCATATGTTCCAGAGGTACCCTCGATGGCTAAACCAGAATATAAGGAGTCATTTTTTCCAAAATTTGACTACTTCAAGAAGCCATCAGTTTCAGAAAATAACTACAAGAAGGCGTCATATGTTCCAGAGGTACCCTCGATGGCCAAACCAGAATATAAGGAGTCATTTTTTCCAAAATTTGACTACTTCAAGAAGCCATCAGTTTCAGAAGATAACTACAAAAAGACGTCATATGTTCCAGAGGTACCCTCGATGGCTAAACCAGAATATAAGGAGTCATTTTCCCCAAAATTTGACTATTTCAAGAAGCCATTAGTTCCAGAAGATAACTACAAGAAGGCGTCATATGTTCCAGAGGTACCCACAGAGCCTAAACCGGAATACAAGGTACCATATTTGCCAAAGAATGACTACTATAAGAAGCCGTCAGTTCCAGAAGATAACTACAAAAAAGTGTCATATGTTCCTATCACGCCCTGAGCCTACACCCCGGACGTGGCTGACACTCGAGAACTATTGCTGGCCCCAAGCGAACCCTTGGCCTGGCTTACTTACTCAGAAGAAGGCTTAAACACAAGAAATAGTTTCAAAATATAACTCATGCAATAACTTAAAGAGATATAAAGCTTATCCAAAAATGGCAACTCAAGTCTTAACGTATACAACTGAAAACAGAAAGACTAAGGAACTATAACTACTTATCTATGAAGCCTCTAAAACAAAGAGGGATGTCGGGACAAGACCCCCGATAATCCTAACAACTGAAATACTAAGACAATGTAAAAGGAGTCCTCCAGAAAGCAAGGAGGCTCACCAACTGACTCTGAGTGCTCAACTGGATCAACGAGGTGCTGGATGCTATCCTGGTTACATGTGTTTGCATCATAATATGATGCAGGCCAAATGACATCAGTACATTGAATGTACGAGTATGCGAGGGGAATACTAAACAAGACATAAGCTTGAAAGGAACACTTACCTTGACTTTACTCAACTCATGAATAACTCAACTCAATGCAAAGTAAAAACAATAATAAAGGTGCAGTTTATACAAAGCATTTAAAATAGTAAATGACAACTCAATGTATTTAAAGAAATACAATAACAACCCAATTACATATAAAGTAATATAATACTGTGGGAGTTTCTCTAACCGACAACCACCACTATGAGCCTAACTGATCTTGCCCACGCTGCCAGAACTGTCCTATACTTTGCCGTCATATAAAACGCCTTAACTAAGTGAATCCACTAGTCTATGCTTAAAAGCACTAAGGAGTCATCTAAAAAGTATGATCCTTTCTACCCATGATGGCTACATGGTTTATGGAGACTTGAGTTATTATGAACCCGCGTTCCCATATCGGTGCTCAATACTACTCCCAAAATATACTCAGCTCATGTGTTTTAAAATAAAACTCTTTTTTTGGTTTGAGATAATTACTCAAAACTTAGCTTAAAAGCTCTCTTGGAAATCGGTGTTTCCCTTTCTTGCTCAAATGTGAAAACATTTTTAACTCTTGGGAATACTTAGTTCCCGTATACATTTCGAAGAAATGAACTTAACTCTTTACTCTTTTCTCAACTCAAAACTCAAGTCTTAAAACAAAGTTAAAACGTTTGTAAAAGACTTTTGGAGAACTCTATGAACTCCTCTTGACTTGACTCTCAACTTTCCTTGTATTGAATTATGGATTCAAGGTTCATGATCTCATGTTTATGGATGATTTCATGATGTTTAGACGTACCTTAGAGTATAGAAATCGACTAGAAAACATAGGTACGTTGCTAAGGAACTAGTACGGAAAGAAGTGGGAAAGTCTGGCGTCCCTAGCGCTCTGAGCGATGTGGGGCGCCAGAGGGCAAACTTCAGGAACTGACTTGGGGCGCTCTGGCTGTCGCGGCGCCCCAGAGGTCAAACTTTAGAGCCCCTGTTGGGGCGCTCTGGCTGGGGCGGCGCCCCAGGCCCCTGCCCAGGTGACTTCCAACTTTTCTTCTTCGTTTTTCAACTCTAAACCCTCTAATTTCACTTGGTTCTTTCCCCAAACACTTAGAATCAACGAAATCATCAATATGTGTAAGATTATACTAGAAAACACACCTAAAATCATGAATCAAACTCAAGAAACTTCAACAACAAGAACCCATAAGAATTCAAACGAATTTCATCAAGAACTCATAAGATTTGCTTTCAAAACAATACAACTTCGCTGAATTGAATCATGATTGGCGCGTGGGTGAGCTAACCCAACGCTATGTGATCTAACATACCTCGTAGGGATTAACCCTTGGCGAAATCCACACGAAAATCTCCAAGAAATCGACGAATCTTGAACTTTCTTCTCCTTTCTCCTCTTTTTCTTTTCTCCAATCCCTAGCGTGAATTTTCAATTGACTAAACTGATATAATTCTGATTAGACCCCAAATAAACCCCTAAAAATGAAATAAAATAATTTGGTAAGGAAAAGACCAAACTACCCTTCAAAAATCCGGATTAGACTTTTCTTATTTGAACAACCCAACTTCAAATGGGCATATCTCACTCATAATAACTCGGAATCGCGCAAACTTGGCGGCGTTGGAAAGATAATTCCAAGATATTTCCTACGGTATCTGGAAGCACACCTAAATCATTCTGAGCTAGGAGTTATGGTCGTTTGAAGTTGACCAAAAACTCAAACTTAGCTTAACTTAACCAATTTTTCAGATTTTTATTATTTCCAAAAATCATTCTTTCTAATTCTAGCTCTTTCTAGTTCTTTCAGTTAGCGAGATGTTACAGTTCCAAAGGTGCCCTCAGTACCTAAAGAAGAATATAAGGTGCCTTCTTTGCCAAATAATGATTACTATAAGAAGTCATCACCTTCTCCATCACCACCACCTCCATATTATTAAATTTCCATCTTTCATGTTCTACATGCATGTTTCATTTAAGTCCTCCAGCTCTACATATATTACACAGGGTTCTCATATTATTAGTTAGAAGGCATGATATCAAAATTTGTATTTCTTTATTTATTTATTTTTCCTTTTCCTACTTCGGTTTTTAATTGTTTTGTCATTTAAATTCTATATTTTGAATGTTTCGAGAAATTTATTTCAATTGAATACAAGTTGTTTTTATTGAAAGTTTATATAAGTATATAGGTTCATTTGGATTAGTCTGGCTCCATTATAAATACTAGATACTGCAATATTGGAAACCAACCATAAAAATATTTTTCCAGCAATTACCAATTTCTTCGCATAAATTGAGTAGCAAAACACTGGAACATAACAAGTCAACCATAAGAAACTTCAAAATACATCCAGGTTACCAAAACAACAAACAGAAATAGAGAAAATAATAAAGTTGGACGAACGGTACAAGAAATATTTTTTATAAGTGTCGTTGAGTAATTATTTTATCCAATTATAAAATTACGGTTAGTCAATTAATAGTTATTAGCTCAATGAAACCTTCGCTCCGCCCACTCTCTCTTTCTCTACACTCTCGCTCGCCTTTCTCCTCTATCTTCTCATACGAACACAAATAGTAACACACACACATATATAAATAGATATATAAATACAAATACAATTATACAATTTAACAAACTATAGTTATTATCCAATTAAGCAAACTATAGTTAATGAGTTTTATATATATATATACAAATCAGTTATCCAATTAAGCAAACTATAGTTAATGAGTCTTGTTATGTTTCTAGTCTAAGCTATTTTTGAAATTTCCACAAAAAAATATAAATATACAATATATAATTAAAGTGCATATATTTTAGGAAGAAATCATGAAGGAGAGATTTTTGGGAATAAGATTAGGAAGAATTTATTTGGGTATTATGGAAGAAGACCAAGAAGGAGAGAATATTGGGGAGAGATTTTTGGGGATTTTTTTTTTACTCTTTTATTAGATTTTGATAAAATTCTCCTATTATGTATAAAAAAATATAAATAGAAACTCCTACTAGAGCTTGTAATACTTAATATTCTACATGATTTTGTTCCTTAATATACCCACACAATTTTTTCCTTAACCTTTTCATACACGGATATTTTCCTAATCATCCTTATTCGTCTCAAATACAATTTTCATGCTTTCAATCATAATTTTTAAGTATATAAATCTTGAAAAATAACATCATTTATTTTTATCCCTATGAAAAATAACAGAGATAGATGAGATGAAATTTTGATTCAAATATATAAGCACATAGCGTATCAATTGGTATAGAAACTGTTATATATCACATAAATTGAATATCACATCCATAGATAACGATATGTATACTCATTTCATACACTAAAACAATTACCAGGTGTCCCCATTTTCTCATTACTCTAATTATAAAGGTGGATTCTTCCTTTGAAGTTTATACAATGATCTCAGATTAATGTAAAATACCGAATGAGTTCACAGACAAATATACACTCATTTATAATAAATTTCTTAATACAAATATAATATGTAGGTATAAGATATTAAATTCACTTGAACCACTAGGTTAAAGGCTAGATCCACCCTTGCTCTAGAAATAGAAATGACATATGGGGCGAGACAATTCATGCGGGGCAAAGTCTTTGCAGGTTTACCCCGCACCCTGTACTACCCGCCTTATTGCCATCCCTATCTAGAAATTGGCAAGTTAGAGGAAAGATAATGTTGATATTGTCTCACCATCCAACTGTGTCCGAGTGAAGTGTATCTTATTAGAGTCCATCACCTATTTGAATTCAAATATTGTAGTTACTTTTAAATTCAATTGTCGTAGCTTATTCTTTGTAACAAGGAGTACTCTTCCTTTCGAATAGGTATTAGATTAGGACTTTTATACTTATCGTCAATATGAACAAAATCTATAAATACAAAATAAATACGGCAGAACAGTAATCTGTTCTTATTTTCTCAAAGGCTTCTCATACGTATTCTTTATATGGTATCAGAGGCTTCTTCAATATGTTACTATCACTAGGCCAGAAATATCCTACGCAGTCAATCGAGTATGTCAATTTATGCAATCACCCACCTTTTCTCATTGGTCAGCTGTCAGACGCATACTTCGATATCTGAAAGGATCCCTCCATGATGGCCTCTTCCTACGACCTATGTCTGATTCTAGTCTGGTAGCCTTTTCGGATGCTGGTTGGATATCTGACCTTGATGATAGTCGCTTCCAACATGGTTTTGCACTATTTTATGGAGGTAACTTGATCAGTTGGTCTTCTCGAAAACAAAAGGCTGTAGCCCGCTCAAGCACTGAAGCTGAGTATCGTGCTTTAGCTCTGGAAACTACTGAATTAATCTGGGTACAACAACTTATCAATGAACTGCGTGCTCCTCTCACT
>JAJONR010008414.1:0-13837 GCA_029582245.1 Solanum etuberosum | reverse complement strand
CGCTCGATTTCTAGCTGGACCATACGATGGTTCTACATGCGACATATGATGAGCAGCAGTCAATAATCTATTATGAGAAAAGGAATGTCTATTATAAATAGAGGTCTTATCATCAAACTAAATATAAATCCTACCATCCAGATTTTGAGTAATATGAGAGAAATCGTTATTTTTCAGATTTGCAGTGACCTGACTAGGAGGCATAACCGAATTCAAAGTCCAAGTATTTGGAAAATCAATTTCATCCACCTGATAGGTCTTCTAGTGGTGACTTTGGATTTTATAAAATTGGTTTCAAATAAAATAGTCTGATCTGCTGTATCAAGCAATTTACACTTAGGATTCAAAGTTGATAAAAGTTTATAATAAATCCGATATGACAGGCAAATAAGTTCGGATCCAGGCACATAATTATAACCATGCGTTTTAACATTTAAAGTTAAGGCATCAAGAATATTGACATCAGATAACGATAATTGTAAAATAGACTGGACCATAGGCCACAGTAGATTCAATAGAACCCATAAGAGATTGTCTGAAATTTAGGTTTCTGGCATCTCGTAAAGCAGCCAAAAATATTTCTGGTAACCCTTTAAGAGTTAAAGGCTTAAAAGCAATTTGTATCATACCAATATGCAGAAAATTATACTGATTTTTATACAAATCTATATTACGTTTATTTAATAGACGAATAGTCTGTTCTGAAGAATTTAAAGCCAACGACTGTTCTATCGTTTTTATCATTTGTTTATTTGAAAATTTATCAAAGTAACCATATATATATATATATGTATGTATGTATATATTTATATGAGAGCTGATAGTGTCACGTGTCAGCACCACAAAAATCATCAAACTTTCAGCTTTTTATAATTTGTTAGAATCATATATAAACACCCCAAAAATCGTCAAGTTTCGATTTTTGAAAAATATTTTTATCTATATTTGAATTCAAGATAAATTTTTAATACTGTTTTGAGAAAATTTAAATGAAAAAATTATTCCATTTACTCAAAAATTTTCCATTGAAGGATATTTTTTATTTCTTTTTATTTTTTAATATAAAAGAGTGTTACACATATTCACTTAATTAGTGTATTTTTAATTGTTTTCAGCCATAATATACTTTGAAATATTTAATAGGAGTATATAACTATAATTTGTCTTCATCAAAAATGTTCTTTGATGATCATATGGATTCATATGATTTATCCCTTTGTTTTTACAAAGTTTATGTTATTAAGTACATTGCATAGAAAATAAGATGGCAATTATATTTATATAAAATCAAAATAGTGTCATGTGTTTAAATAATTAAATATTTTAATAATCTCCGCGCACCGCGCGGGTACGTATACTAGTTTTAATTAATTTTACAAATTTACAAGACCCATTTATTATTTTTCAAGCTTTTTCAAACTTATCAATGGAGTTTTAAGATTTTCAGTTCTCACAATCACCCTCCACATTATCCACATCTCCTCTTTCAAACAAACTAACAAAACAATGATCTCCATACCTTTTTTAAGCCTAAAAAATGAGAATTTTAGAAGGGGTAGGGATGAGGGTTGGGGTGACTATTCGTATAAAAAAAGGAGAATGGAATGGAGAAAAAGAAGAAGAGGAGAAGAGTGGATGTGGGGGTTGGAGAAAGAAGAAAGGGCTGGAGAAAAAACAAAGTTGGGGGCTAGGGTGAGGGGCGGAGGAGAAAGAGATGATGGAGAAGAAGAAAGTTGTGGGTGGGTGGGTGGGTGAGGGTTGAAGAAGATGGAACTTTTAAAAAAAAATGTTTTAACTCACTTTCAAACGTGTGTAATCACACATTTCCAATTCAACAATATTAATGCCACATAAGCTCGGTCAATGGTCAGATGGGTTTAAAATATTGTGTTCTGATGAGTTTAAGGGCTTGGTTGGCAAAGTGATGAGTAGGAGGGTTCAACTGACAAACAGATCAAAGTACAAAGATCTCACAGGTCATTCCACCTTTATTTTACAGGGATGTTGTTAGCGGCATAGAGATGACAAATGAAGCGAGCAGTGATAGGTTGTGTCAATCACAAAGATTGCTTTCAGAGGCCAATATTGAGTGGTAATTTCTCACAGATTTTCCTAAATTATTTTGGCCACATCAATCAATGATGTCACGACCCGAAATGAGTATGATGACACTCATCTTATCTCACCAACACAAGTCAGCCTAAAACCCAAATTTAACGATAAAATGTAAAAGTAATACAAGAATGAAAGTTTATGTAACACCTCAAATTCGAGAAAGCATAGAAAGAGAGTCACGTGGGGAAACTCACAAGCCAGGACTGGACCATGGGTCCCTCCACAGATCCCTTGATGGGCCGTGAAGGCTACCATGGTCAGTTAAGGGGCTCGTGGTAAGTCTCCCACGACCTGCCTCGCAGGAGTCCCTCCCACGAAGGCCTTGACGGCCCGTGGAGAGGTTGACGGCTCGTGGTGGTCACCGTCAAAGTAACCCACCAGCAAGAGGTATTTCCCCAGCCACTGGTCAAGGACCACAACCGTCATAACGGCTCGTGGAGGCCAACGTGAAGGGGGTCACGTCAGTTTTAAGTAAGGGTCTTTTGGGTCTTTTCCAGATCTATAATTCAATACTACGTAGTTTCACCTTTAACCTAAATCCATATATAACTGTTTTTACCACCAAAATAACCCATTCAATTCATTCTCTCTCAATTTACCAAAAAAAAGACAAGTTCATCTTCTCCACAATATTTCTGTCTCTAGAAGAAGAAGAAGAAGAAGGAGGCAACCAAGGGTTTCAAGGAACAAGCTTGCAATTCTCCAATTTCTTAAGGGCATTGATAATCAAGGTATGATAGTCTTCGTCCATGGAGCATTTTCCTCCATGGAGTTCCTAAAATCCCAAAATCTTGAAGTAGAAATTCCCAATTTAAGTTAGGGTTTTCCTCTATGTTATGGGTTCCTTTAATTATGGATTTATTTGATTGTTTTATGATCTATCAACCATGAATTGAGATAATTCAATGATTTTAAGATGAAATCCCATGAACCCATGCTTAACCCATGTTTTTTAGATATCTTGAATGAAAGTGGGTTTTTGAATTATGAAAGGGGAATTATGGAATTATGCATGTTCTTATGAAATTGAGGATATATGATGAAAGTTGCTTTGAGAGTAAAGTATATATGTTGATGTTGTTGTTGATTGTAGTGAAAGGATTTCTCACATAATTATCCAATGCATGAATGTGAAAGGTCTTCTCACATTAAAGGATTCTAAGGTTGAAATGTCATGACCCAAGACTACCCTGGACGTGGCCGGTACTCGAGAACCATTGCTGATCCCCAAGCAAACCCTCATCCTGGCTGACTACAAGCGGAAGACTAACTCAAGCATACAAAACTTAAAAACAGAATTAAATTCAATTACTCAACTTTAAAATAATCTGAACAATACTTAGTGGATAAACTCAGTAGATAAACTCAGAGTTTGTAAAAACAATTCAAAGAAGATACATACTGAAAACTACTAAACTTTTTCTATCTATGAAGCCTCTACTATTACAGAAGAATATCGGGACAAGACCCACGACATCTCAAAACTACTAACGGTAAGATAAAGGTGAAGTCCTCCAGAATGTAAGAAGGCTCAACAAAGCTAACTGGAACATCCCATGACCTCAACGAAACACCTGTTGATGATCCTGAATACTTGTATCTGCATCATGATACGATGCAGGCCAAATGGTTTAGTACATGGAATGTACGAGCATGTAAGGAGAATTCTAAAGCATAAACATAAGCTTGAACTGGTGGAAAAGAAACATACTTACCTTTTCTCAACTTACTCAACTCAGAGAATATAGGGCTCAACTCAATAATAAGATATTCAACTCTGTGAAATAAGGCTCAACTCAATAATAAGATACTCGACTGTTGGTACTCAACTCTGGATACTCAACTCAATATAAAGCAACAATACAGAGGCAATATATGGAAAGTTGTAAAACAATAAATAGCAACTCAATTGTATGTAAAAATACAATAATAACTCAACTATATATAAGAATACAAAAATAACTTAGTATGGGAGATTCTCTAACCGACAACCATCACTATGAGCTATGTGATGATACAGCTTCTCGCCCATGCTTCCAGAATTGTCCTATACCTTGCTGGGGTATAGAACTCCTCAACTAAGTGGATCCACTAGTCTATGTTAAAAAGCAATAAGGAATTATCTAAAAAGTATGAACCTTTCTACCCACGTTGGCTACATGGTTTATGGGGGCTGTGAGTTGTATGAACTCTCCCCCATATCGGTGCTCAATACTACTCCCAAAATATACTAGCTCATATGTTTTAAAAAAAACATAACTCTTTCTGTGTTTTGAGATTATTACTCAAAAATCTTTCTCTTAAAAAAAATGGTACTCAAACTGCTCAAAACTCTTTTGGAAATCTCAGTTTCCTCTTATCTTAAATGTAAAAACATTTACTCTTGGAAATACTTAGTTCCCATATATCATTTTAAATAAAATGAGCTCAGCTCTACTCTTCCTCAACTCTGTGCTCAAGTCTTTAAAACAAGTTTGGAAATAATTTTTAAAAAGACTTCTTAAAATAGGGTTCATGCCAAATGAAGGACGTGAACGACTCAATTCAAGGTTTTCAATAACTATGCATAGAACTCAATACTTGAACTCAACAACTCCAGAACTCAAGGAGTCAATGATACTACTCATCTCAAGAATGCTCGACTCGGAGGGTTCATGCGGAATTATGGGCATGAACTACTCAACTCAAGGACCTTCATGGGTAACTTGTAGTAGTCCCATGATTAGGAATAAAGTCCTAAGAGGGTTAGGAACTCAATACTCAAGACTTAGAACTTGAAGATACTACTCCTCTCAAAGATACTCAACTTATGGAGTTCATGCAGAATTTATGGGCATGGACGACTCGACTCAAGGGTCTACATAACAATATGGAACTCATGTATATGATTCTTCTCATTCTCATACTTACTTCTTCAAAACTTAGCTCAGATCGATAGTTGATCTCAAAGGATTCACAATTGAACTCAAAGACTTTCTTGAACTCTACTCTTAACTCTCTCTTGAATTTGAATTATGGATTCAAGCGTTATGATTAATGATATGAAGGATCTCGTGATGATAATTTAGACTCATGAATACATCCTCCTCATTGACATACTCACTTACTCGAGTTTTGAAACAAGTTATTAGAAATTATAGAAGACTTCTCAAAAAGACTCAAAGGGACTTTCTCAAAATACTCGAAAGAACTCTCAAGACTTAACTCTTAACTCTACCTTGAATTAGAATTATGAATTCAAGGTTATGATTTATGATAGGAAAAATGTAGTGATGATTAAATGAGTTTTAGATAGTTAATCATGAGAAACGGTCAAAACACACTGTCTGGAGAGCAAGTCCGTGACACAGAGATGCATTATAATATTTGGTCGCGAAATTATTTTTGAAACTGTGGAGTCCGCGTTCTCTCCGCGATGCGGAGAGAGAAATTTCTCTCTTGGGGAGCAAGTCTGTGACGCAGACTTGTTCCTTAAATCCTGCCCGATCTTTTCTTACTCATTTTTCGACCCTAATTCGCCTAGAATCGAATGGTTTCTTTCCCAATCACTTAGATTAGAATACTCAACTTGTGTACTCGATAATCTACTCCAAACCACACTCAATTCACTAAATTTTATCTCAAGAATTCATCAAACCCATCCTAATTCAAGAACGGAAACAATACTTTCAAGAAACAAATCAAGAACTCAAATTCTTCAACTTCAAGAACGAAACTTCACTGAAAATAACATGATTGGCATGTGGATGAACGAACCCAACACTATAAAAACCTACATACCTCTTAGGGATCAAACCCATGGCAAAAATCTGCAACAAAACTCAAGAATCTCGACGAACGCCTTGAACCTCTCCTCTTTTCTCCTCTTTTCTCTTCTTTTCTCTTCTTGAACTCTCAACTAAAACCCTAGGCGTAAATTAAGATTATAAAACTGAAGCTAATTAAATCTGATTGGGTAAGGAAAAGACTAAAATACCCTTTATATTTTCGGGTAACTTTCCTTAACTGGATAGCCTGACTTTGAAAGGGGATATCTCACTCATCGGAACTCGAAACTTAGCAAACTCTGTGGCGTTGGAAAGATAATTCAATGACCTTTGATTTGATACCTCATGGGCCACCTAACTCATCATGTGCTAAAAGTTATGGTCCTTTGAAGTTGACCCAAAACTTATAGAACTTACGAATAACTTGAATGAATTCTCTTTAGTTCTTTTTGGAACTCAAGGTGCTACATCTAGTGACCTTAACACTTAAGAAATTTTAAATTCCTCGGTAAAATCCTACTCACAATGAAGAATGGTTCAAGGTTTAGTTCGAAAATTTTCTAGGGTGTTACAATATCTCCCCCTTGGGATCATTCGTCCTCGAATGACGGCTGGACTGGGTATGGAATGGGGTTACTCTTATCATCTCTGCCATACCAACTAGAATTTTCCGCATTACTACTCGGAACCAACTAAGGGCTCTCATTTTAGCTATTTCTCATAGCAAAACCTCATCCTCCTCTTCCTTCACATTTATAACTTTAGATGGAATAAACACGCCATCACTATCACGATAAGATCATTAGCCATCTGTTTCTAACATCACTCCATTACTAAAAGGACCTCTAAAAAGATATCCCCCAAATTCTTTGGAACTCATTACTATCTTATTTTCAAATGCTTTACTTGATTTCTCATCTTGTCATCTCCCTCTTAGGTCTAAAGCTGACACTTGAAAGCTATGGACCTATTCCATCATCTCTAAACTGGTCTACATCCTCTCTAACTCTAACAGTCAGGAGAAGTTTATCTCATGACTACCGAACTCTGCATAAGCAGGTACTAAGACCTCTTTCTAAGGTGTTTCTCTTAACTCTGATTACATACCCTTTCGGTACACCTATTAATGCTCTTGTTACTCTTGTGACTTAGCCACACTTCACTGCCCTTATCTAAAGGTTAGGGTCTCTCACTTGTACTACTTACATTCATTGCAACAACTATTTCAATTCCTCACCTACTCTATGTCAAGTCTACCAGATCAAATATCAAGACTAACATGATTACTCTCATGTTGTCATTCTATTGATCATGACACCCATCTCAAATTCAAGCTTAATGTTTATTACTAAACCCGAATATCCATATGATTGCTCGCCTACTCTACTAACTCACTGCTACTATGCACAATTTTAGAAACACTCGTCCAATAGGACCTTATGACAAGTAGTCAATCCTTACCTCTCAGTCTCCATACTCACAAATTACCATCAATTCCTCTTCACAACTTAAGTACTACTTACTCACTTACTGCGCATTATCTCTCATATAACTCTATCATCCTATGAATACCATGGGGTTTCCCCCTTCAAAGTTCATAAGCCTAGCTTGGGTCTATCACCTCATAAATACTCTGCTATCTGATTCCACACATATACTTAGTCTTCTCTAACACAATGACACATCGACATCAACTCTATTCTAGTTAAAATATACTCTAACTTATCTTGGCTAGCAACTATTCCTCTTTCTTCAATAAAGAACTCTCTACAACATTATCAATGGTTTGATATATCTCTAGAACTCTTTTTGAAGACATCAATTATAACTGACTGGGTACACAATTGCAATAACATAATCTGCCCCATCACTATCTCCTTTCATATTACTGAACCTTTGATACTTTCCTCTAACTCTGGGCACTTTCACTACTACTGATCATGATCTCATAACTCATGCTATCTTTTCAGGTGAAAATACTACCCAAGCTCTAATCATGCTTCCTCATAAGGATCTCAGCTGAATCAAGGCTTAGGGAAGAGTGTACAACTCGACTTTTAGCTCAAACACAAGATTCATATGAATATGAGTGCATTCCTTTGAAACTCAATACTAAAGCTCACCCACAGGCTTGTCTCAAGCCCCTCTGAGGTCTCTTCATGTAACGACCAGTTTCCCTCTTTATAACGACCGGTTCTACTCGTTATAGAAAATCCAATGGGGAAAGAATTGGGGTTAGAAATTTTTTTGGTAGTAACTTAGAATTTCCTAACCTAGTTCAGTTTAGATGAAATCGGAGTCAGTGAGGTCTAGGAAAATTTGGTAACGAATGAGAGATCTAATTATGAATTTGATCACATGAGTAGATAGCTAAGATGTTAAGGAACCCGTACGACTTTACAAAATTAAATTCAAGCGAGTAGAACTCCCGAAACTGATCTTAGCGTGAACGGGTAATTTCTGAGTGTCATGGGTTGAAGGTGTGTTGTGAAATGGGGGTTTGAACTCTTTAATTAACCCTCTGTCTCCGTGCAAGCCGCCAAAGTGGGATTTTCCTGCAAGGGCGGGGCCGCTGTAGCGGGGGTGAGGACCGCTGTGGCGGGTCAGACGCGACTTAAAGTCAGAAATAAACCCCAAAAATGTTTTATTCTACAATTTTTGACCTTGAGAGCTAAGGAATGAACCCAGGTGTTTTCTTGACAGTTTTTCACCATTCTTGAGGCTAAAGGTAAGGTTTTCACTCCCCGAATCTATTTTTCGATCCGTAGAACTTAGTTTCTTAGGTAATTATCGATGGTGGAGGGTTTTGATCTGAGATTTATGGTGGAAAAAACCCTAAACTGGGTATGGAGATCAAGGGTTCGACCTAGAGTTATTTTATTGATCATGATTCAGGTAATCTAGGTCTTGTTTATTGATCCTCTTATTATTATTATTTTTGTAGACCAAGAACAAGCGGAAATAATCCTGAATGGAAAGAATCAAGTATCTTAGGGGATTCAAGCTTTGTTCGAGGTAGGTGACGGTGGTGATTTCATGTTTGTGTGATATATGTTAGTAATTGCTTCATTGTATTGCATGTATATATGCGAATGTTGCATTATTGATCACACCTAATGTAAATGAGTATGAACGAATAACTATATGCCATGAATCAGCTCTTGATTGTATGATTATGAGTATGTACATTGTGATTGTGATTGTGGTATGTTTATTGGTTCGGGTGTCACGATCCGACACACTAACTGGGATCGGATGTCACGTACCGACATACATATTGGATCAGATGTTATGTACTGACATACAAATTGGAACAGATGTCACAATCTGACACACTAACTTGGAATGGGTGCCATGATCCGGTACACTAACAGTTTGGGTATGGGTTCCATGAGAGGACCGTTGAATTGGGTTCCATGAGAGGACCGTTGAATTGAGTTCCATGAGAGGACCATTGACTTGTTATATGCATGTGTATTATTGAAAAAGGTGGAATTGTACATTGATCCTGAAATGATATTGATATTGTATATATTCGGTATATGCCTGTTTACTGTGTTGTGATTACTTGCTTATATTGCACTTATTGGGATAGCCGCGTGATCCTACCAGTACACTGTAGTTGTGTACTAATACTGCACTTGCTTGTTCTTTGTTGAGTACATGGCATCTTCAGGTGGCTATTGATAGACCTCAGCTATGTGACTATTGAGCGTGACCAGATTCAAGGGTGAGCCAGTTCTTTCAGGCTGCCATGGATCTCTCTTGCTTAAGTCCACTCTTTCCAGACTCAGACTATTTGTTTAAGGTGTTTATTTAGTTTAGGGGTTGTACCCCTTGTTCTTACACTTGTCGTTAGTAGAGTTTTGGTACAATGACTTTCAGGTTCTAGGGGTTGTTCTTCCGCATTAGTTTGGCTAGTTTATTTAAACCTTTGGAGTTTATGGGAAATCTATATAATTTCTACATTTAAACCTACTTCCGTATCTTTAAATGTGTAGATTCATGGTTAGTTGGGTTTTAGTAATGGTTCTCCCACCGAAGGGTTAGTGTGGGTGCCAATCACGATGGTCTGGGTCGTGACAAAGTTGGTATCAGAGCCCTAGGTTTGTTGATCTCATTGTACCAAAATGAATCTAGTAGAGTCTTGCGGAACGATACGAAGACGTTCATACTTTTCTTCGAGAGGCTATATGACTTTATGAAAAACACACTTCTTTCTACTCCTTCGTGCTATGACTTGAATCCAATTGGTATCTTCCTCCTTCACTCTATGGTCCGAACTAGAGCAACAGAAGTGGTAACACCATCACTAGCAAGAGAGGATGTGTATAGATTATCGACAGTGAATAAGGTCACCATTCGAAACAAGTATCCACTACCTCGGATAAATGATCTTGTGACCAGTTGCAGGGTGCATCAGTTTTCTCTAAGATTGATCTACGGTCTGGCTATCATCACTTAAAGATTAGGCCTGAGGATATATCAAAAACGGTATTTAGGACCCGCCATGGGCACTATGAGTTTCTAGTTATGTCATTTGGGTTGACAAATTGACCTGCAGCTTTCGTGAGTTTGATGAATTGTGTGTTCAAACCATTTCTTGATTCGTTTGTTATAGTATTTATTGATGGCATTTTAGTTTATTCTAAGAGCGAGGAAGAACATGTTGACCATCTTTGTATAGTTTTAAGTATCCTTGGGAGACAAAAATAGTATGCTAAATTTTCTAAGTGTGAGTTTTGTTGACTTCTGTTACCTTTTTAGGGCATGTAGTTTCAAGGGAAGGGGTAATGGTAGATCCCCAAAAGATTGAAGCAGTCAGGAATTAGGTCTGACCTAGTTCTGTGATTGAAATTAGGAGTTTTGTGGGGCTTGCTAGCTACCATCGTCGCTTGTGAAGGGATTAAGGTAAGATTTGCAGATTCCAGTTTATATGTGACAATATTTAAGAAGTTTTGGTAAGAGACGGTTAAATAATGAACACCATTACTTGGGAAGATGCATTTAGTATTGTTGTCATAACATGTATGGGTTGTTTAGCGAATGATGAAATTAAGTTATGCCAATTGAGGTTAGAAGTTATACTATGATTTCATGGATTGATTGTATATCAAGGAGGGTCAGGATACGACTGCTCCAATGACAACGATGTTTACTGGGTTTAGTTATTACGTGTGTTAACATTATGGAGAACCTGGGCATTTGAGGAGGAAATCAGCGAGGCCGGGGAAATGGTAATGCAGGTAGAGGAGTAGTGCAGCCAGGGCTCAGTTTTATGCCTTTCCAGGCAAAACCAAGGCTGAGGTGTCTGATGCAGTGGTCATAGGTACTATGTTTGTTTGTGACCAGATGGCTAATGTGTTGTTTGATCTGGGTTCTACTTATTCTTATGTGTCCGTTCAGTTTGCCTTGGGATTTGATATGAGTTGTGATGTACTTAATGCCCCTATCCATGTTTCTACCCCAGTTGAAGAGTCAGTCATAGTCACCCTTGTATATCGTGTTTGTCCTATTGTGTTTATGGATTTTCAGACTTGGGCTGATTTGGTTTTGAGGTATATGACTGACTTGATATAATCTTAGGCATGACTTGGTTGTCCCCCTATTATGTTGTGCTTAATGGTAATGCTAAGTCGGTAACTATAGAGATCCCGAATAGGGAAAGGTTAGAGTGGAAAAGGGGTATAAGCCTAAGTCAGCTAAGGTCGTATCGTTCGTGTGGGGTAGGAAACTGGTGGGGCAGGGTTATTTAGTTTATTTGGCTCATATTCGGGATGCTGAGGTTGAGTCTCCCTCTATTGAGTCTATTCCTGTAGTGTCTGAATTTAGAGGAGTGTTTCCTACTGATTTACCTGGTATGCCTCCGGATAGAGATATAGATTTCTGCATTGATTTGGAAACTGGCCCTCGCCCCATCTCCACTCCTCCTTATCGCATGGCTCTGGAAGAATTGAGAGAGCTTAAAGCTCAAATCCAAGAGCTTCTTGATAAAGGTTTTATCATACTAGTGTTTCCACGTGGGGTGCTCCAGTTTTGTTTGTTAAGACGAAGGATGGTGGTGTGAGGACTGATGATTTTATCTTAAGCCATAAATGAGTGAATTGATACCGGAATGACAAGCTTATGGATAAAGAAAGTCCCAATGAGTATACTTGGGTGAATGCAATTGAAGATGTTAGTAAAAAAATGAGTATAAATTGGGTTAGTCCTTTGAATTTGATGAGTATACCTGAGTTTGAGGTCTCATGTCGATGAAATGGATGACTTCGTAGCGATAGCCAGGGATAACTGAGCATAATGGTAATAAGAGTTCATGATGGATTATGAGGGGATGCAACTATATAATAAGATTGTTGGTTAAGCGAATTTTAGATAGTAATTACGACTTGCGAGTATCTAAGGTTGTGATTTTCTAATATTTGGTGAGTAACGAGGTTGTATGAAAAGTTTTAAGAGATGGTGGGACACCACTCGAATTGAATTTAAAAGAGCTAGAGTCATAATGAAGGAAACATAGTGGGATGTAGTACAACCTTTAGAGAGAGGTGAGGGCAAGAATATTTTATTGATTGCAAAGCTGAAAGAGATATCTTCAGAGGGGTAGATAATTGGGTTCAGAGATGCGTGATTTCATTCGTTTTGCTGTGACTATGGTAATAGTGTCACAAGTCCGTCAGATTGGTTAAAAACTATTGGAAAAGACGTGAGAAATGAGGGTACAGACATTGGCTCGAGTGTGATGATAAGTGCTTGTTTTGTTTTGAGTTTAGTAATGAGTACGATTGAATTGTTAGCGAAAGATATTGTGAGATCGATGGAGATGCGATCCATGATAATGCGAAGATCCATGAATTCATAAAAATCTCCAAGGTATAAGCTAATGTTGATAGATAAGGGGATTGTGTTATACGGTTGAATTTACAATTCAGATTTTTTTTCACTGAAAGTCTACATTCGTGGTGATATATTTTGTCAAGGTATGAATTTTCAAGTTGTATCAGGTATTGAGCATTTGAAAGGACTTACACCTGGGTTAAGTCGTAAAGTTGATTACTGTTGATTGTTAAAGTACCTAAGAAAGGTTTTCATTTAAAAAGTGTTGGTTTAAAGTAAGGTAAATGGTCGGAGTGGTTATGATGGTTGTTAGTATTGAGAGTGTGGGCTTCAGTGAAAGGATGTGAAGAGTATGTGGAGTCAGGTGAATGGAATTGACTGGTATCGACTCTTCAGAGGAAAACCTTTAGTGTTATTCAATATTTATTCCGTAAAATAGTTATGTGACCATCTATTGTATTTTGTACATGGTTGTGAGTATGATTCACTAGCTAAGCTCACGTGTGATTTCACTTTTCTGGGTGGATCCCTAGTGGTGGATCAGGTGTACCGATCCTGTGATGTTCTCTTGGTTGAGTGAGATGATTGGGAAGACTTGGTTATTTCATATGACATATTTGTGTTGTCGTGGAGTTGTTAAAATATTTCAGTGGTTTTACATGTACCACCTTGCTTATGAGAGTTTATAGAAGAGCTACCATGCGTAATTATGGTTGTCCGACGATCTTAATATTCATCTAGTCGTCGAGGTAATGTATCGATTATGTGTGGTTGAATGTGGGGATCATTTGGGTCCAGTTCTACTGTTCTTAAGAGGTAATCTACAATTACTAAATCTAACATTTCGATAGTGTTGTTGGAGGGTTTGTATGCTTGGACATATCCCTCGATGAGTATCTGATGTCTAAAGATCAAATTTTTATAACTTAAGCTCATGGAAATTTATGTTGTGAGAAGGAGATGTTGATAAGAACTATGATTGTTTGAGTATTATGAGTGTGTGTTGGTTGGTTCAGGTCTACCTCTAATTGTAGCGAGTATTGATTAGAATTTTATCATGCTTATGTGAGAAAGGATTAGTCCTGATGATTGTGTCAAGGTCCTTGATAACATGTGGC
>JAJONR010008413.1:0-16209 GCA_029582245.1 Solanum etuberosum | reverse complement strand
TATTGTTTTATTTTATTACTTGTGTATATTGCATGTTTGTTTTACTTGTATATTTATTTTTATCTCCTCCTCAATTTGAAAAAAATGAATTCAGTCGGGACCCACAGTTGTGGATTTCGAAGGATGCCTAACACCAACCCTTCGAAATAACTTGAACCCCTTACCTAGAATCTAATGGTTTCGTAGATATTTTTAATTGGTTTCCTAGTTTTTCCTAAAATTAGGTGGCGACTCCTTTAAAACATCTTTCTTCTTGAAATTCTTTTAAAATCGATTTAATTGATTATTTTTCGAGTCACCGCGACGTTTCACCCTATTTGAATAGAGTAGGGATGCAAACAGTGATAGGGCACGAAGTATGCTTTCACACTCATGTTTTTGCAATGTGTTTTTGGCTGAAGTAATCAATACAACTTGTTATTTGGTTATTAGATCTCCAGCTACAACTATTGATTTCAAAACTTCTTTTGAGGTTTGGTCCAGTTCGCCTGATGATTATTCAAATTTAAGAATATTTGATTGTCCTGGTTATGCTAATGTGAGGGATGGAAAACTTGAACGAAGGGCAAATAAGTGCATATTTCTAGGGTATGCAACTGAAGTGAAAGGTTACAGATTGTGGTGTATAGATCAAAAGAATCCGGAATTAATTATTAGTAGGGATGTGACATTCAATGAATAGGCCTCACAGGACCCTCAGAAGGATAAAAGGCAATAGTAAAAATAGATCACAATGTTATTGACCACATAGAGCTAGATGTTGAATCTCCACTATCTCATCCCAATAGTTTAGAAGTGGAGGAGGTGCAAGACATTAATCAAGATGATAATGATGATTCACCTATCCAACCACAATCATATAGCATTGCAACAGGTAAGAAAAGAGAGTGATAAACCAACCAAAAAGATTTGCAAACGTGGTTGATGAAAATCATTTTGGATATGCAAATTTTATAGATTTTATCTTATCAGTTGCAGAGACCATTGATGTGTTTGAGCCTAATATCTATAAAATAAGATATTTCTAGTTCAACAAAAAATCAATGGGTTGGTGCTATGGGTGAAGAGATTGAGTCTCTTAAAAAGAATCAAACAAGGAAGCTTGGTTCATTTCCAAGAGGACAAAAGGTAGTCAAACATCATTTTATCCGGGATGTTGTTTCTAAAGGGATTGTTGATGTGAAGAAAGTGTCTACACATGATAATTCAGGAAATATGATTACAAAGATTGTAACACCTAGGTATTTGAAATATCTAAAAATAGAAAGAATCAAATTTGGAAATAGCAAATCTAAATTTTTTTGGCAAGATATGCTAAGTATGAGTTTTGGGTCAACTTCAAACAACCATAACTCTCAGTACCGGATGATTTAGGTGTGCCATAGATATCAAATGAAAGGTCTTTGAATTATCTTTCCAACGCCATCGAGTTTGCTAATTTTTGAGCTCGTATGAGGGAGATGCCCGTTTGAAGTCGAGCTGTCCGGATAAGGAAAGTCACCCGAATTTAAGAGGGGTATTTTGGTCTTTTCCTTACCCAATAAGTTTAATTCATTTTTGGTAATTTATTTAAGGTCTAAACTGAATTGGTTCAGTTTACACACTCAAAATTGATGCTAGGGTTTTAGAGAAAAGAGTTCAAGAGGAGAAAGGAGGAGAAAAGTTTAAGATTCGTCAAGTTCTTGAGATTTTGGTTGCGGATTTTCACCAAGGGTTGATCCCTAAGGGGTATGTGAGTTCACATAGCGTTGGGTTCATTCATCCACGTTCCAATCATGATTTAATTCAGCGTATTTATATTCTTGAAGGTAGAAAATATGAGTTCTTGATGAATGTTGTTGAAGTTTTGTTTGAATCTTGATTGTTGAGTGTTGGAGGAGTTCTTGAGATGATTTGATGAGATTTAAGGTTATTTTTGAGTAGATTCTTGTATACTTTGGTTTGGTATTTGAATCTAAGTGTTTGGGGAAGAAACCAATCGAATTTAGACGATTTAGGGTCGAAAAACAAATAAGAAAATTCGTAGGTTTTCTGGGCAGGGGGCTGGCGCACCGCGCCACTCAGTGTGCCAGCATAAGGCATCTGTAGTTTGGTCTCTGGGGTGCCGCGCCACTCAGTTCTCCCTATGCCAGCTTCTGTAGTTAGGGCTCTGGCCCCCTGCGCCACTCAATACGCCAGGTCCTCTATCCTTTCCCACTTCTTTCCGTTTGAGTTCCCCCGAATCATACCTATGTTTTCTAGTTGATTTCTACACTCTAAGGTACATCTAAACATCATGATATCATCCATAAACATGAATCATAACCTTGAATCCATAAATTCAAATTCAAGAAAAGTTAAGAGCCAAGTCTAGAGAGTTCTTAGAGTCTTTTCAAAAGTCTTTTACAAATGCTTTAAACTTGTTTTAAGACTTGATATTTGAGTTGAGTAAGAGTATAAAGTGAAGTTCATTTTCTTCAAAAGAGTATATGAGAACTAAGTATTCCCAAAGAGTAAATGTTTTCACATTTATGCAAGACAGGAAACATCGATTTCCAAGAGAGCTTTTGAGCTAGTTTTTGAGTAATTATCTCAAACCACAGAAAGAGTTATGTTTTTAAACATATGAGCTAGTACATTTTGGGAGAAGTATTGAGCACCGATTTGGGGACGAGCTTGAGTTCAGATAATTCAAAGTCTCCATAAATCGTGTGACTAACATGGGTAGAAAAGGGTCATACTTTTTAGATGATTCTTAGTGCTTTTTAGCATAGACTAGTGGATCCACTTAGTAGTTAGGTTATATACCCCTGGAAAGGTATAAGATGGCCCTGGCAGCGTGAGGCAAGACGTTGTATCATCACATAGCTCATAGTGATAGTTGTCGGTTAGAGAAACTCCCACAGAGATATTTTGTATTCTTATATACACAGAGTTACTTGTATTTTCATATACAAACTGAGTTATTGTGTGCTTTTCAATACACTGAGTTGTTATTTACATGTTTTAAAGCTTTTCTTTATACTGCATCTTTATTAGTGCTTTATATTGAAAAGAGTTGAGTTGAGACCAGGTAAGTTCTTTCAATTCCCTTTCAAGCTTATGTCTTGTTTTAAAATTCCCCTTACATGCTCGTACATTCCAAGTACTGATGCCATTTGGGCTGCATCTTTTATGATGCAGATACAGGTAACCAGGATCAGCATCCAGCGCTTCGTCAATCCAGTTGAGCATTCAGAGTCAGTTGGTGAGCCTCCTTGCTTTTCGGAGGATCCCTTTTTACATTGGTTTCGTAATTTCAGCTGTTAGGATGATCGGGGGTCTTGTCCCGACATCCCTCCTAGTTTTAGAGGCTTCATAGACAGATAGCTATAGTTCTTTAGTCTTGCATTTCAGTTGTTTTGTTATAAGACTTGAGTTGCCACTTTGGCTAGTTGAATGTTTATTTCTAAAACATTTTAAGTTATTTTGAGACAGTTGAGTAAAGTTGCATTTGATTTCTTTTATTAATGCTTAAAGTCTTTCGCTAAAAGTCTAGCCAGGCCAAGGGTTCGCTTGGGGCCAGCAATAGTTCTCGAGTGCCAGTCCCGCCCAGGGTGTAGGCTCAGGGCATGACAAAGATAGTCCTGACCAATAAGTTTAGGCATGTCTAGACTTGATTGCTGTGAGTTGTACTCAGTAAGCCCTTTGGAGGGCTGAAGCAAGGCAGAGAGACATTATTTCAATTGATGAAAAGAATTCAAGACAAGGGGAATTTTTTTCAATTATGTCTTGAATTTTCCCCTTGTTTAGATTAGGAAACTCAATTCCTATTGATTTAGGAGACCCTTTTTCCTAATAGATTCGGGAAAGGAAAATATTGTCCTTATAAGATTGGGAAAACCTTTTTCTTATAGGTTTGAGACTACTTGAGATCTATATATAGGGTATGTAGTTTGTGATTCTAAAGAATTGTAAAACTTGTTCTCTTAGATTCATAGTGAAAAACTCTCTGCTTTTGCTAGGAAGAGTAGACCTAGTTGAACCTCATTAAATCCTTGTGTTATTCTTTTGCTCTATTTTCTTTATTTGTGATTGTGTGTTAGTTAATCCACGACATTTCTGCAACAAATGTTAATATAAAAAATACATATATTTTTATTACTAAACTACAATAAGTAATCCAGCTAACAAATAACTGAAGTACCAAAAAGATTATCCAAAACCATAACAACCAAACACATTGTTATCACAATCTGAAAACTAAATATAGTAGTCTACTCTTTTACAAGCCTTTGTGCTAAAACATCATATATTGTTGATGAGTCGGGGATTTCGACTCATTTAGGACTTAATTTTTAAATATTTAGTGTCCTCAATGCCCATTTTATTCTCATAACTGATGTTGAAATGTTAATTTGCAGCAATGAAGGCAAAAGAGCAAGCCAAGGACATTACAAGGAAAATAAGAGCAAAAAAGCTGAAAAAGTTGAAGGAAAGCAAGGCTGGTAGTTGCCAAAGCCATTCGGTGAGTCATCGAGTGGACCTTCAGCTCGCCCAAAGTTCCAGCAGGCCAGCCCATGGACAAGACCAACTTGGCGAACAAATTAATGGTTCGGCGATGTCGATCTCGATCACCTAAAGTTACAGAAAAGAGATGGTGAAAGGCTAAGCTAAGAAGGCGATGAAAGGGAGCACTCGGCGTATCACCGACCAGGTCGGCGGATGGAACACCACGTATCCTAGATAGACCAAACTAGCAGATTTCCAAAAGTTGCAGGTGCAACCCACAGTTGCTACCCACAGACCGTAGGGTAACCCACGGTTCATCCTGGTGGTCCGTGGATGGCCACCTGCAACCCTTCCCAGAATCAGCCCAGAAATTTCTCTAAGGCATGACCCACGGCCGGACCCACAAACCGTGGTCTAGGTCCGTGGATCGAGGCCCCAGAACCCATCCTCTGAAGTTGATTTACAGACTGACAGGATGGATCGTGGATCAATCCACGGATCGTCGATCAGTCCCATCAGCGGCTTCAGCAGATTTTAAGTCAGGGGTCATTTGGTCTTTTCCTTATGCGTTGGACCCCCAAACTACGTCGTTTAACCCCTAAACTACATGATTTTGGTCAGTTTTAGTTTAGTAAACTAATTAGAACTCACCCTAATCAATTATTCACCAAAAATTCATCAAACTTAGAGCAAAACAGAGGTGAAAGTCGACCAACCCCTAGTTCAAGAACGCATCGAGTTTTCATCAGTTTCTTCCCCGAAATTGAAATATTTCTCGGTGAATTTTGTTACCAGGTATGTGGGATTTTACTAGTGGGTTCTTTTCACCCATTAGGTCCCTAGAATTTAATTATATTCTTGATTCCCTTTATATTATCTAGACGTAGGATTTCTAGAATTTCAGCAGATAATTATGAATTAGTTACTTTAATGTTCCTAATCAGATTATCATGATTTTAGTATTGTTTTGCGTAGATCTTTCGTAAACTTAGAACCTAGCTATGTAGTTCTTTTAATTCATGAATTACACATGCTAAGTCAGTTATTTCAGATATACATGCCTCAAATTCAAATGTTTCATTATTAGTACATTAATGTTACATTCTCAGATTTTGCATGTCAGTATTTTGAGTTATCCAGTATTACAGAAATTCAGTCATAATTTGTTATTTACATAATCAGTTGGGAGTAGACTTAAAACCAATTTGGACTAGGGTCAGTCACCCTCAAGTCCTAGAACTACGTACCCCGTAGGTTGTAAGTCCCCTTTGTGGGCATCATTTTAGTGATCACGCCAGTCATGCCTCTATACCTCTGGCAGGGTATATTGGGTCCTCTCGATGGGGCGTATACATCGGACTCAATATTTAGCTCATGTGGTTTTATGTCGGTTATTAGTAGCCCCCTCACAGTCAGATTCTATTGCATTGACCATGTTATCAATTACTGTCAGATTTCAGTCTCAGCATGTTATAAACTTGGTCATTGCATTCAGTTAGTTCATGTTCAATATTTTCAGTATAATATCATGCTTATCTTATATCATTGCTCAGTTATATGCTTTGTTCAGTTATGTTTATATTGTTAAGCTTTACTCTATCCTGCATGCTCAGTACCTTTCAAGTACTGACGCATACTCTGTGCTACATCTTCTTGTGATGTAGGTTCAGGTTCTCAGCTTCCAGATCACGCATAGATTGGTTTCCGATCTTCAGCTCAACAGTATTAGTGGTGAGTCTTCATTCTCCGAGGATGACATACATGTTTCCTTTGTTTTTAGTCTTAGTTTCAGTTTTAGATAGATTTAGCTGGGGAATGTCCCAGCACTTCTGGTTAGTTAGAGGCTATTTTCACACATAGTTAGAATCAGCTTTAGCATTTGAGTTTGACCTTTCAGTTGTTGTTAAACTCTCAGTTTTATATATTCAGATAGTTTATGGGTATTCCCCATCATTTCAGTTTATCTCATGATTTAGCTTCCACACAGTATTTCTTTACTTTAGTTTATTTAGTATGCTTATGATATGCCAGCTCAGGGTTAGGCTGGGGTCACTCGTGATCCTAGGTCCCGCATTCGCGTCCTGGGGGTAGCTTCGGGGCATGACAAACTTGGTATCAGAGCCTTAGGTTTAAGTGTCCTAGGATATCTGAAAAGCCGCACTAAGTAGAGTCATTTTCATGTGTGTGAAGTGCACTACATCTATTGAGAGGGAGGCTATGAAGTGTTTTAGGAAAACTTCACTTTCTTGCTACTCTTATCGTGCGTGAGGTATGATCCAACTTATCATTTCTAATCCATCGTTATGCGCTTAAGATCATGCCTCCGCGTAGAGCTTACGCAAGGAATGCTAATGCATGCAATGCTCACACAGTTCCTCTAGTCCCAGACCATGTGGTTTCGAACGCATAGTTTTGGAATGCAATTCAGCTTTTGGCTCAAAGTATGACTAACCAGAACAATCAGCATGTTCCAGTTCCTACTAATAGAAATGGTGGATCAGTGGCAGCTAGAGTTCGAGATTTTGTTAGGATGAATCTGCCTGAGTTTTTAGGGTCACAAGTTGGTGAGGACCCACATAATTTCATTGATGAGGTTAAGAAAATCTTTGGAGTGATGCAAGTGACTGGTAGTGATAGGGTGGAATTGGCATCCTACTAGCTTAAAGATGTGGCTCACATATGGTTCACTCAGTGGAAAGATAACAGGGGCTAATTTGTCCTTTGTAACTCCTTATATAGCAGTCAAATTCGATGTTAGTCCAGAAACTCTCTCAGAACCCTTCTCAGTCTCTACTCTATTTGGTGACCCAGTTATAGCTAGACGGGTATACAAAAATTACCCTGTCACAGTCTCTCAGAAAGTCACCTCAGCAGATCTTGTAGAGTTAAAAATGGTAGACTTTGATATCATTCTAGGCATGGATTGGTTGCATTCCTGTTATGCCTAAGTCGATTGTAGAACTAGGATCGTTCGTTTTCAATTTCCAGACGAACCAATCTTAGAATGGAAGGGTAGTATCTTAGCGCCTATGGGTCGATTCATTTCTTACCTTAAGGCTAAAAATATGATTTCCAAGGGGTATATCTATCATCTAGTTCGGGTTAAGGATTCAAGCTCCGAAACCCCAACTCTTGAGTCAGTTCTAGTAGTTAATGAGTTCCCAGAAGTGTTTCCAGAAGATCTTCCCGGAGTTCCTCCCGAAAGGGAAATCGACTTTGGAATTGATCTCCTTCCAGATAACCAATCTATTTCTATTCCTCCTTATAGAATGGTTGCAGCTGAGCTTAAGAAATTGAAAGAGCAGTTGAAAGACCTTCTAGATAAGGGCTTCATCAGACCTAATATTTCTCCATGGGGTGCGCCAGTGTTATTCATGAAAAAGAAAGATGGTTCTCTCAGAATGTGCATTGACTATCGGTAGTTGAACAAAGTCACAATCAAGAATAAGTACCCCATCCCCAAGATTGATGACTTGTTCCACCAACTTCAGGGTGCTAGTCATTTTTCAAAGATAGACACCAGATCCGGTTATCACCAGCTCAGAGTCAGAGATAGTGACATTTCGAAAACAACCTTCAGAACTCGGTATGGTCATTATGAATTTGTAGTTATGTCATTTGGACTAACCAATGCTCTTGTAGCTTTCATGGATTTGATGAACATGGTGTTTAAGCAATACTTGGACTTGTTCTTTATCATCTTTATTGATGATATCCTCATTTACTCTAGGAATGATGAAGAACATGTGAATCATTTGAGGGTTGTCCTGCAAAATCTCAAGGATCACTAGTTATTCACTAAGTTTAGCAAGTGTGAGTTTTGGTTGCAATCTATTGCTTTCCTTGGTCATATAGTATCTAGCGAAGGGATCCGAGTGAATTCTCAGAAAATAGAAGCAGTGAAGCAATGGCCCAGACCTACCTCTCCAACAGATATCAGAAGTTTCTTGGCTCTAGCTGGTTATTACAGAAGGTTTGTGGAAGGATTTTCATCCATAGCTTCTCCATTTACTAAGTTGACTTAGAAAAAGGTTAAGTTTCAGTGGTCAGATGATTGTGAGAAAAGCTTCACAGAACTGAAAACTAGGTTGACTACAACTCCTGTTTTGACTCTACCAGAGGGTTCAGACGGTTATGTTATCTATTGTGATGAATCCAGAGTCGGCCTAGGTTGTGTGTTGATGCAGCGAGGTAAGGTTATAGCTTATGCTTCTTGTCATCTTAAGGTGCATGAGAAGTATAATCCAACTCATGACCTCGAGCTTGTAGCAGTGGTGTTTGCACTTAATATTTGGAGACATTACTTGTATGGTGTTCATGTAGATGTGTTCACAGACCATAAGAGCCTTCAGTATGTGTTCACCCATAAATAGTTGAATCTTCACTAGAGGAAATGGCTTGAGTTCCTCAAGGATTACGATATGAGTGTGCATTACCATCCGAGTAAGGCCAATGTAGTAGCAGATGCTCTTAGTAGACTATCTATGGGTAGTGTAGCACATGTTGAGGAAGAAATAAAGAAACTAACAAAGGATGTTCACAGACTTGCTCGCTTAGGAGTTTGTCTTATGAGCATATTAGATGGTGGTGTAACAGTTCAGAATGGGTCAGAATCTTCATTGGTAGCAGAGGTTAAGGAAAAGCAAGACAGTGATCCGATATTGCTTCAACTAAAGGGTGCAGTCCATCAGCAGAGAGTTGAGGTTTTCTCCCAAGGGGGAGATGGTGTATTTCGCTATCAGGGTCGATTATGTGTTCCTAAGGTGGGTGAGTTGAGATAACAGATTCTTGCAGAAGCCCATAATTCCAGGTATTCTATTCATCCAGGCGCCACTAAGATGTACCGTGATCTGCGGGAAGTCTTTTGATGGAATGGTATGAAAAGGGATATAGCGGATTTTATGGCTAAGTGCCCTAATTGTCAGCAAGTGAAGGTAGAACATCAGAAACCAGGAGGTATGACTCAAGAGATCAACATTCCTACATGGAAGTGGGAAGTGATCAACATGGACTTCATTACAGGATTACCTCGTACTCGCAGACAACATGACTCTATTTGGGTGATAGTTGACAGAGTTACTAAGTCTGCGCGCTTTTTGGCTGTCAAGACTACAAATTCGGTGGAGGACTACACCAAGCTTTACATTAATGAGATAGTCAGGTTACATGGGGTTCCTTTGTCTATCATCTCAGATAGAGGTCCTCAGTTTACCTCTCATTTCTGAAAGTCATTTCAGAAAGGTCTTGGTACTCAGGTTAATCTTAGCACAACATTTCATCCCCAGACGGATGGTCAGGCAGAGCGTACCATTTAGACCTTAGAGGACATGTTGAGAGCTTGTGTGATCGACTACAAGGGTAGTTGGGATGATCACCTTCCTCTTATAGAGTTCGCCTACAATAATAGCTACCAAGTATCCAGATGGCCCCTTATGAGGCATTATATGGGGGTAGATGCAGATCTTCAGTTGGTTGGTTTGAAGTAGGTGAAGCAGCCTTGATAGGGCCATATTCAGTTCATGATGCTACGGAAAAAGTGCAGCTCATCTGAGATAGACTTAAGACAGCCCAGAGTCGCCAGAAGTCCTATGCAGATGTAAGGAGAAGGGACTTGGAGTTCCAAATTGGTGATTGGGTTTTCCTGAAAGTGTCACCTATGAAAGGACTGATGAGATTTGGCAAGAAAGGGAAGCTCAGTCCTAGATATATTTGTCCTTCCAAGATCTTGAAAAGGGATGGAAAAGTGGCTTATGAGTTAGAGTTACCAGCAGCACTGCATCCGGTCTTTCACATTTCGTTGTTGAAGAAGTGTGTGGGTGATCCAGCATCTATAGTACCTTTAGAAAGTGTGGCTGTGAAGGATAGTCTCACTTATGAGGATGTGCCAGTTGAGATTCTTGATCGTCAGGTTCGAAGGTTGAGAAGCAAATAAGTCACTTCAATTAAGGTTTTGTGGAGGATTCAGTCCGTTGAAGGAGCTACTTGGGAAGCAGAAGCAGCCATGAAGGCCAAGTATCCTCATCTCTTTTCTTTTGATTTCATTCCAGCTTGAGGTAATAGTTCCTCTCCAGTTTTTCAGTCATTCATGAGTAATTTCAGTCTTAGTTTCATGTTCCTTCAGTTTGAACTTGCATTTTCAGCATATTTGCATGTTCTTGGAACTTAGTTCATTCAGAAATCAGTTTCAAGTACTTAGTGGTAGGGTTTGCAGCTCTTTCCCTCCATTTCAACTAGTTTAGACTTCATTCGAAGACGAATGTTCCCAAGGGGGAGATAATGTAACACCTCGTATCCTAGACAAACCAAACCATCAGATTTCCAGAAGTTGTAGGTGCAACCCACAGACTGTAGGGTGACCCACGGTTCGTCCTCGTGGTCCGTGGATGGCCACCTGCAGCCCTCCCCAGAATCAGCACATAAATTTCTACCTACGGTCGGATCCACGGACCGTAGGTCAGACCACAGACCGTGTTCCAGGTCCATGGATCGAGGCCCCAGAACCCATGCTCTGAAGTCGATCGATGGACTGACAGGAAGGATCGTCGATCAGTCCCATCGGCGGCTTCAGCAGATTTTAAGTCAGGGGTCGTTTGGTCTTTTCCTTATGCGTTGGACCCGTAGATGCTTTCGTAAACTCAGAATCCTAGCTATGTAGTTCTTTTAGTTCAGTTATTTCAGATATACATGCCTCAAATTCGAATGTTTCATTATTAGTACATTAATGTTGCATTCTCAGATTTTGCATGTCAGTATTTTGAGCTATCCAATATTATAGAAATTCAGTCATAATGTGTTATTTACATAATCAGTTGGGAGTAGACTTAATACCGAGTTGGACTAGGGTCAGTCACCCTCAAGTCCCAGAAGTACGTGCCTCGTAAGTTGTAAGTCCCTTCTGTGGGCATCATTTTAGTGATCACGCCAATCATGCCTCTATACCTCTGGCAGGGTATATTGAATCCTCTCGATGGGGCGTATACATCGGACTCCATATTTAGCTCATGTGGTTTTATGTCGGTTATTAGTAGCTCCCTCACAGTCAGATTCTATTGGATTGACCATGTTATCAGTTACACTCAGATTTCAGTCTCAGTATGTTATAAACTTGGTCATTGTATTCAGTTAGTTCATGTTCAGTATTTCCAGTATAGTATCATGCTTATCTTATATCATTGCTCAATTATATGCTTTGTTCAGTTATGATTATATTATTCAACTTTACTCTATCTTGCATGCTAGTACCTTTCAAGTACTGACGCATACTCTGCGCTACATCTTCTCATGATGTAGGTTCAGGTTCTCAGCTTCCAGATCACGCATAGATCGGTTCTCGATCTTCAGCTCAGCAGTATTAGTGGTGAGTCCTCATTCTCCGAGGATGACATACATGTTTCCTTTTCTTTTAGTCTTAGTTTTAGTTTTTGCTAGATTTAGCTGGGGCATGTCCCAGCACTTCTAGTCAGTTAGAGGCTATTTTCACACATAGTTAGAATCAGCTTTAGCATTTGAGTTTGACCTTTCAGTTGTTGTTAAACTCTCAGTTTTATATATTCAGATAGTTTCCATCATTTCAGTTTATCTCATGATTTAGCTTCCGCACAATATTTCTTTACTTTGGTTTATTTAGTATGCTTATTATATGCTAGCTCAGGGGTAGCTTGGGGTCACTCGTGATCCTAGGTCCCGTGTCCGCGTCCTGGGGGTAGCTTCTGGGCGTGACAGCGGAGCCCGACTTACTTCATCGAGTGACTCCGAGGCTGAAATTTTGGGAATGTATAAATGTAATTTTCAAAAGAAGAAAAGGAGTTCCCACATTGTCCAGTTCTGGGTTTTTGTTCTTAAACATTCTAAACATTGTTCTTACACTTTTTGAGTAGATATTTAAGGTTTGATTGATTTTCAGCTTAAATTTGAGCATTTGGAGACTTTTGAATTGTTGCCCAACCTGATAGAAGACGTAGTTGGTAATGATTTCTTGGGAGTGTGATTTTATAGTTGGATGCATTAATTAGCTAATGGGTGTTGTTAATTACTGATTTTATTATTGATTTGAAGTGGGTTTAATTAATAGTTTGTGGTTTAATTGAGGAATTATTGCTGCAAATGTAGTTCTAGACTAGTACTATATACTTGCTTGAGAAAGAAGTGTTAGAGTTAATTATTAACTAATGACTGTAGTGATTGTGTTGTTACGAATCAAGCTTGAGAAAGTGGGCTTGAATGCAATCTTACAAATTTAGCTTGAAAAAGTAGATTGTTTAAGGTTATGGGTTGTTAATCTATTTTGTGCTTGTTGAGGTTCGAAAGCTTTCACTTGATTCGTGATAGTTGATTGAGAATTGACTATTGCACCCAAGACCTAGCCTACCACCGATATTCAACGACTTTGAGTAATTAGTAATCACCCATTACGCGAAATTAGCATTCAATTTATCACACTCCCAAGAAACCCTCTCTACTTGTTTACTCCCGGTTATTTGTCGTTGTTAATTGGTTATCCAAATTCCCCCCCCCCCCCCAATTTGACATTAATTGTCAAAACCTTGTTATTTACTTTATTGTTGTGAAAATTTCTACATCTACAAATGATTAGAACACCATTTTACTTCTTAATCAAATTATTTACCGTATCACTCTCTGTGGGATCGACCCCAACTCTTAGTTGGGTTTATACTTGTTAGCGACTTCCTACAATTAGAATTGGATAAAGTGTAGTTGAGCGTTATCAATTGTATTTTAGCTTTAATGACTACTGGGGCTCTCACATTACTCATATATGTTATCTCTTTTTATTACTATCCATTACTTATGTTTGTCTTCAAAAGTTCTCTAATTTCTCTCCATCCACATTATATAAGCATATTTAGTGTATATCCATATGAGCATCTGAGTATGATGTGTCTTGTCTTTTTATTTTCTGGATAATACACTCTAGATGTTGTTCCTATGTAGTAGCTCAATATGTTGTTATGTTCATTCAATTGAGTAGTCTATGGAACATGCCGGATGCAAACAAATGATTTCACGACTCTAACTCTCTTTGACAGAGTTTACGCCTCTGGTCAACCTCTACTATCCATCATGTTAATCAATCAATTTTCAGTAGTCTATTTTGCAGTTGCATCTAAAGTGTGAATCTATCACGATCCAAAATGACCGTAATGACACTTATCTCATTCCACCAAGATAATTCGGCCTAATTTAAAACATAACACTTCATATAAAACATGAAACGAATAATAGCACTCCATCATTACAGGTCACCAATACAAGGTATCATATTCACCAATCAGAAGTTTCACAATAGACACCACAAGTTCACAAATGATAATAATGTGCAATGCAATAAAATGAAATGTCAAATATAGTGATGTATGTCTGTCCTACGGTGCACATCCGTTGAATATCAGATCGGAACCCATGGGAGATGCACAAGGTCTATGCACCCCCTGGAATCATTTTCCATCGGCATTACCAAGACCATTTCCCATCAGCAACGCCAAAACTATTTCCCATCGGCATCACCAGAACCATTTCCCATCGACATAATCATCACAATATATCTCATCACAGTGTTTCAGAACTAATGCAAATAGGAACGTTCACACAAATAATGAGAAAATGAAAATTCCATATCAATACACAATCCATGTCCATACAACCATGATACAATATCAATAATTAGTCCATATAATCCCTCAAATCATTCAAAACACATCACACATCAATTTACTATCAAGTTGTCTTTTTATTACTTTTTTTATCAATGGAATCATTCCCTAAGACATGTAACTACAAATATCAAACCCTTCACCAAATCACATTACTCCTAAACACACATAAGAAGGAAATACAGATTCTATATACTTAACAAAGGTTAAGAAATCTATTTACCTCAAACAAACAAACAATCAATCACTCCGACACTTGAGCTTTCCCTTTCCATTGGGCCTCAAAGTCAATACAATCTATTTAAATAAGTAATCACAATAAGAATATTCGAAATAAATAACACCTATATTAAGAATTTTAGAATACGAGGTCAAATCGACCCAAAATCCATTTCCAAAAATAAAGGGTAAATCTACAAATTTGTACAAAAATATGTTATACAAAGAATTCGGAAGTCACTAGTGAAAACCAATTAAAAATGGAGTTAAATTGAATCTTAAATCACCATTTTTCAAAAAGGATTAAGTTCTTGAAAAATCCCCGAATTCCCAATTCAAAAATAAGATTTGGATGTTTAAATTCATAAAGAATCATTGGGAAAAGAAGGTTTATCTCAAAAATCACCTTAACCAAGCTTCTAAGGTTCAACAGTGGAGGAAATGGGAAGAAATCACGATTTTGGAAAAATAAGACACTGTCAGTCATTTACTCTCCGTGAATGTGGACCTTGTCCTTGAATGCGGAGGTCGGCATTCACTAATTCTTTGCGAATGCAGCCCTTCCCTGCTAACGTAGAGGTCTTCCTCCTGACCCTCCGTAAACATGGCCCAAACCCTACGAACACAGAGGTCACTAGACACCAGCAACAACAAACACATCAAGACATAAAAATTCAATGAAAGGACCCTCGAGATTCATTCAGAAACCCGTACAAACAAACCAAATATGCTACTCAACTAAATTTGATGTTTTAAACTCAATAGAACCATCAAAACACGATTTCAGGGTCTCTTTAACCTGAAACTCTTAAAAGTCCCAACAAACTAACTTAACACTCAAAAATACCAAACTTCCCAAAGAACCTTTGAAAAATCAACTAAGACCTTACATAGGCCCAAAAATCATCCCCTGAATCCAATGGAACCATTGGAAATCAACTCTAAATATATGAAAACTGAATGTTGACCAAAGTCAACTCTAGACCTAAATTCACATGATCTTCCAACTCAAGGGCTCAAATCCACAAAACAACTCCAAATCATAAAATAACAGCATAGTGAGACCAAATTTCATATTTCGGAGCTGATGTAACTAATGAAATTCCATTCCAAGACTCAAAACTCTGATTGTTAAAAAAACCACTCTTAACAACTTTAAACCTTTTAAAACTCAAAACTTCCAAAAAATTAAAACTTTTCAATCAAATTATAAAACAAATTCACAAACGGATCAAAAATGACTCAAGACAATTATCAGAAGGGATAAAATAGTAATTTTATGAAAAATGTCAAAAATGACATTCCGTGTCATTACATTATACACCACTAAAAACCATGTTCATCCTCGAACATAAAGTAAAATAAAGTACCTGAGACTTCAAAAAATTGAGGATATCTGGCACGCAGGTCGAACTTCGTCTCCCAAGTCACCTCTCAAACTGAACGGTGCTTCCATTGCACCTTCACTAAATAAATCTCTTTTTTCCTAAGATTTTGAAAATGCCTATCCAAGATAGTTATAGGCTCCTCCTCGAATGACAAGTCTGGACCCAATACTACTGAATCGAGTGAAATCACATGAGACTTATCATGCACATACTCCTGAAGCATATAGACATGCAAAATAGGATACACAATTGACAAGCTAGGTGGCAAGGCTAACTTTGTCACAACCCAAAGTACACCTTATGTAACACCCAGAAATTTTTTGTGCTAAGACTCGAACCATCCTTCATTGTGAGTAGGATTTTACCGAGGAATTTAAAATTTTTTAAGTGTTAAGGTCACTAGATGTAGCACCTTGAGTTCCAAAAAGAACTAAATTGGAAATAGCAAAATCTGAAATTTT
>JAJONR010008412.1:0-15248 GCA_029582245.1 Solanum etuberosum | reverse complement strand
AATAGATGTGACTTAAATGCAAATATCTTTCAACGCAAGTTTCCTCCGACTTGAACGTGGAATAGATATGGTGCACATCATTCACCTCCGAATAGATGCGACTTAAATGCAAATATCTTTCAACGCAAGTTTCCTCCGACTTGAATGTGGAATAGATATGGTGTACATCCTTCACCTACGAATAGATGCGACTTAAATGAAAATATCTTTCAACACAAATTTCCTCCGACTTCAACGTGGAATGGAATAGACATGGTGCACATCCTTCACCTCCGAATCGATGCGACTTAAATGTAAATATCTTTCAACGCAAGTTTCCTCCGACTTGAACGTGGAATAGATATGGTGCACATCTTTCACCTCCGAATAGATGCGACTTAAATCTTTCAACGCAAGTTTCCTCCGACTTGAACGTGGAATAGATATGGTGCACATCCTTCACCTCCGAATAGATGCGACTTAAATGCAATGGCCTTCTCGGCGAATGAAAATGCAATGACCCTCTCAGAAAATAAAAAATATTGCAATGAATGACTCAATGATTGTCCACTGTAACGAGGTGGATGACTCGATGATTGTCCAACTGTAACGAGGTGGATGGCTCGATGATTGTCCAACTGTAATGAGGTGGATGGCTCGATGATTGTCCATCATAACGAGGTGTATGACTTGATGATTGTCCAACTGTAACGTGGTGGATGGCTCGATGATTGTCCAAATGTAACGAGGTGGATGGCTTGATGATTGTCCAACTCTAACGATGTGGATGGCTCGATAATTATCCACCGTAACGAGGTGGATGACTCGATGATTGTCCACTGTAATGAGGTGGATGGCTCGATGATTGTCCAACCGTAACGAGGTGGATTGCTCGATTTTTCAACTGTAACGAGGTGGATGGCTCGATGATTGTCCACTGTAACGAGGTGGATGACTCGATGATTGTCTTGAATGTATCATGCTCTCAATTCTCTCACGTGTTCCTGCACTTGAGAATGAACTATTAGTAGACACAATGTCACCTTAGCTAGTGACTTAGTCAAGAAACCTTGAGAAAAGATTATTTAAAAGAGAATATGTGCAAAATGCCTTATCACTTTGACACATGGGAGTAACCAACATTTTACTCTTGATCATTTTTTATTTATTGTGACTCATGTCTTACTGGGGGATATGTACGAGACGTCGGTGGCTCGTATCCCAAATTTATTTTGCTCCATTGTGGCAATGCTGGAGATTTTGAAGTTGACTATGAAACTTTCGACAGTACTTGTTGGACTTTTTGAGGTCTTCCTAAAAAAAATTGTCTCAGTTAGAACCTTGACAAATCTTTACAATGATCTCCAATCTTGACTTGCTGGAGATAAAACCTTTATTGTGAATTTTTAAGATATTTTTAAAAATTCTGTCCCAGTTTTTATTACAAGGAGGAAAGAAAATCACATTGGGTACATGACCGAGCCGTCGTGGCGCCTACATATCCTGTTGAGCCAGAAATCAGCTCAAATGTAGTTCCAATCCTGTAGATGATGAATACTGCAAAGAATCTGAGACAAGGTAATCAGTAAAAAATGTACGGTATGAACATGATGAAATATGAAAATGATATTCCTTGCGATATTCAAAACCTAAAGACAAAAGATATGTCACATTATTGGAACGAACGACCCAACGAAGTGAAATAGACGTCTCACACTGATGAGATTAGCCTAATGTCACATTTTACAGTGAACAAGCAAATTATTATTTTTAAAGGAAAGAATCTTAAAAAAATATGATTTGAAAAATATTAAATGGTGGGTCCTTGCTCACCTCTTTTTTTTCTTTTTCGTTTTTCATAGAATAAACAATGTGAAGAGATAGTCAAGTTTTGACTACAATTGGTACCAGGAGTTAGGATTGCATGTAAATCTCTCTCTTTTTTTCTTTTTTTTTCTTTTCTAACTAAGATTGAATTCAAGGTAACTCCTACAACTTCAAGTGGTACCTCTAACATACTTAAGGGTCAACAAGATTTGCTCATTTTGCTTCAAACAAAGGTTTTGAATTGTACCAATCATCATGTTTCAAGTGCCCTCACAACAAAGAAAAATCTTCTTTCACACATATTTGAAGCGATTGATTTGAGGACATTTTTCAAAGTGCACTCACACTCGCAAGAATGTTCAACGCATGCAACTGTGATACCATATGCTTGGCCCTTATATAAATCTCCACAAACGTGAGAACATTTGGAATGAGATCGCGTAGTGTTGTTGAGTTGTGTGCTATGTAAATTGTGAATTGTTAGGTTGGACTGGTTTTATGCAGGTTGTAGTTGTGGAGGTTCGGTTAGGGTGGTAAGGAGCACCCGTATTCTATTCCCTTAGCTTGTGTTTAGAAGTTTACTTGTTGAGCACCGTGTGGTTTGGTACTCAGCCCTTGCTTCTACATTTTTGTAGGTTACTAGCCCGGACCTTTGTGATACTTTCTCTTCTCTTCTTGTCTGAGGCTTCTTGTGGAGGTTTGTGAGGTAGATGCTTGTCATCTCAGCAGACCTTATTTCTCCTTATTTATGATTTTGTTCTATTCTAGAAACAATGTCATTTGAGCCTTGTATTTTCGTTCAATTTTGTTAAAACACATTAAAGGCTTGTACACGTGACAATCAGGTTTTGAGGCATATTTAAGTCAATTATGAATTTCCGCATTATATTAAAGTATTAGACTTTAATCCTCGCTTTACTTCTGCATTTATCATATTATTTGAATTGTAGGCTGACTTGTCTTGGTGGGATAAGACGAGTGTCATCACATCCCTTTTTGGGTTGTGACACTACATTAAAGGTTACCTTCTCCCAAAGACGATACATATTTAAAAGAAAAAGATACTTTAAGCTCTAATTATCAATCGAGTCATAGCAATAATTTACTTTTAAAAACTCGCAATATAGTGTATTATATATTTTGTATCATTGCAACTTACATAGATATGCGATATTAAGAAAATATTTATTATTTATAGCAATGACATTTTTTTTACTAAACACTTATAATACAATTTAGATATAATTATGTGTAGTTCTATTTACAAATAATTCTACTTTAAAAGTTACCTTCTTACAAAGACAACACATTTTTTTTTTAAGAAAAAAAGGTATTTTGAGCTCTAATTATCAATCATAGTGATAATTTAACTAAAACATATCAATAATTCATTTTAAAACTTGTGTTATAGTGTATCATATGTTTTGTATAGTGTATTGATTGTTGTATATGAGTGAAAAACTTGCATAGATATGTTATTTAAGAAAATATTTACCATAATAATATTTTTTTCACTTAACACTTATAATACATATTATAGAGCACAATTTATAAAACACATAATACATTTATATTGCATACATAATTCACTTTTAATACATATATGGGGTCGTTTGGTTGGGAACAAGTTATTTCAAGATTAGTTATACTGGGATTAGCTATTCTAGTATAACTTATCCCACCATGTATATGGGATAACTTATCACATTACTATGGTATAAATGGTGAGATAAGTTATCTCAATCATGACAATCAAACAAGACACAAATTTTTTATCTCATCACTATTTTTTAATCTCATCATCACTTATTTGAGAAAATTACGCATATAAGCAAACATATACTAGTTAATTACTTAACATAGCTATAGTTTGTCTTAATTACAATTCACGACTTACTTTTAGCGATAATTACGCAGCTCAGCTTTTTAGTTTTGTATAATTCGCACATTTGTATAATTCAAAATTTGTATAATATAATTTGTATAACTTTTGTATAATTCAGAATTTGTATAATATAATTTGTATAACTATTTACACTTCTGATGTTTGTAATTGTATAAATTCGTTATTTCGAGTTTGTATAAAAATAACTGAATTATACAAATGTACCCGTGAATTATATAAACCTGCGAATTATACAAATCCGTGAATTATACAAATGAGGCAGCTTAAACTATAACTACAACCCGTAAATATGCAAACTATAACTATGGAGCATAATTAAGTTTATTATAGTGGCTAATTGTGAAAGTTTCTCTTTATTTATATCCCTCACACTAAACGACCCCTATACAGATTTACATATTGATATAAATGATAATAAATAAAAAATATGTTAAAACCAATAATTATTTATTTTAAAAAGCATTAGCCCAAATAACTATATACAGTAAAACCTCTATAAATTAATATAGATGGGACCATGAAATTTTATTATTTTATAGAGATATTATTTAATCGATAAATTAATATTTATTAATTTAAAGAACGGTTTGAGATTTAATGAAGGTTAATTTTGATTATATCAAAATTATTGTATCTTACTAATTTATGTATCATATTTATTGATTTCACTTAAAAAAATATTATACATAAAGTACAATGAAAACATCAAAATCATTATATCTTACTAATTTCAACCTTGTGATAATGGGATAATAAGAGCTTTCAAGATATATTATCGTAACAGACTTTATCGTAGGATATTAGAAGGCTATGAAGTGGGACAAACTGATCCAGCAAAGAGTAATGTTTTGGATGCTATCAGTTTTGTAATCCCTGCTTGGACAACAAATGTTCAGCAAGAGAAAATAGCAAATTATTTTCGACACTGTAAAATTCATTCGGGGGATGCAATCTCAGAGAGTTTGAATGAACCCACTTGTAACGTCATTCATGAACTCGAGGTCATGATTAATAATATCGGTTACCACAATAAAATGAATGTCAATAACCTGTTGGATTATCCGGGTGAAAGTGATACATGTTCAGAGGTCCAGAGCTTAGAAAAAATTATGGATACCATCGGAAAAAGCAGTGTTGATGATGAAGTTGAAGATGATACTATATCTTTGGAACCAATTACGCGTAAGGAAGCACTTATCGCATCTAGAACTCTTCACAATTTTATGGTGTAGTTCAAAAAGACAACACCGGAGCTCTTGGATGCAATAAGAAAAGTTAGAGATGAGCTTCAACTAGATTTAAATTTTAAGAAAAAACAGAACACAATAGAATCATATTTCACTAAATTGTCTAAGACATATTTGTACTTTTAAAAAATTATCAATTTATGATATTAATGGGACCATATATTTATATAGGGGTCTTTTGGAAATATATTATCTTATTATTTTATTGAAATTGGTGATTTTTTCCATTGGCCCAAGTCGGGACCGGAGAAAAATATTATTTTAGAGAAATTATTAATTTATAGAGGTTAATGAGATTCTCAAGATTAATGGACAAAGCAACCAACACTTCATGTACTATATTACCCTTTTAGTCAAGAATGGCGAGAACAAATATTTTTTCAAGTTAAGGCGGTGGATTGTCTTCATCTATATAACTCTTTGGATTTCTCAATCGTTAGGCCAAGGGTAATGACATCTGCTATACATTCCTTTGTACTTTATATTGCTTAAAGAATTAATCACTAAGATTCAGCATTTGCAAGTTACTAACTCTCTTGTACTTTTATGTAGGCGAAGGGAGGTTTGGACATATAGTAGATGTTGAAGTCTCTACATTCGTGTTGGCTCGGGTTCAAGCTTTAGCTTTACATTGATAGCTCTTATTAGTGTTGGACATTATTGCTAGTAAATTACCATCGCTTTTTATTTAGTTTGTTGTAGTAGTTTAGTTGGTAGTAATTGAAAGTGGATCATCTATTCTAGTCTTGTGTAAAAAGGAGAAAAAACAATTGTGACATTTGAAAGTAGGTCTTTCTTAAATATTAGTTTGTCTTCAAATGCAGGAGCTCTTAACATTCATTTTTGTATATGATTTGAAGTAGTGAGTGTCAAAATAATACTGCCGAGTGCGTACGTTGTATCCTCCTAAACTTGTTCATTTTATAAAAGATTTGAAACGAGTGTTGTTATGAACCAAGTCCAGCCTAATATGGATACCAAGGTCACACAAGTAGTTATTGGCCTGACAAGAGTTGTTAGATTGAGAACAAGCAATAGGGTCAACGTAGGCTTAGGGACGTGTAGGATATATATTAGGGATAGGAGTGACTTAATTCCTTCTTGAGCGTCACAGTGAATTTGAGCTTTTGACGATTGATACACATTTGGCATTTGATCCTCTTCATTGTCACTCCCTTTTTTGACTTCTTTTGAATTCTCATTCGTTGGAGCTTTTTCTTTTTTCACCCCTTTGTTTTGACTTCTTTTGAGTCCTTATTTCTTGGAGCTTTTCTTTTATTTCACTTCTTTATTTTGAGTTTTTCTCCTTTTGTTGGAGTATTTTCCTTCTCATCTTTCATTGACCTTGTATGGGTGTTTTTGTCTTTCTTTATTTCTTTCCACCTTCCTTTTTTTTTCTTTTTCTAGAAGTCATTTTTTGCTTCATTGACTTTGTAAGACTTTGTATCTTTTGCCTTTGGCAACTTCAAACATAGATCTTCTCTTATAATTTGCACACTCTTGGTGCACTCAAGAAGGTTGGGTCAGAGAGGGATAGTGCATGTAAGCACTCAAAAGGGGTAGTGGCTATGATGTGGTTGTCCAAAGAAAGGATTCAGACTCAAAGTGGAGAAAACTAGGGATCCATGTCATTTGGTAGGTTTTGAAAGGCGCAATCGGGTCAAAGAAGGCCTACAATCCTTTCCCAAACCAAACATAACTCAGGATTTCGCCTCGACAAATATTCAAGCCAAGTTCTAGATCAACAGTGCAATGCAATTGAATTTTGATCTAAAAGTTCACCACACAATGCACATGAAATCATGAGGTTTGTTTTATTCTTATCTTGAATGCCTGCAAGAGAATTTTCAAGCATAAAAAAAGTACAAATGAGAGATACCAAAAGAGTCTATAGTTTACCACAAAGTCAGTCCTCTCCATCATATCAAATACTTTTACATGTTCCTAACTGCATTGGTCCCATTTGAGCTGAAGACATGATTCTTATAATATGTACACAATGTTTTTTTTTTGAAAGAATGAATACCGAACCCGAGAAGGGCTACCTCTGTATCTCATCGAGATGAGAATCAGGTGTGCGTAGTTCATGCAGATATGTTTTTGAAAATATGCACAAACTATTTTACTTTTTATTTCTTCTCTTTTTTTTCATCTTTTTTTTCTGAAATTTGAAAGAATAAATACCGAACCCAAGAAGGGCTGCCTACGTATCTCACCGAAATGAGAATCAGGTTCGCGTAGTTCGTGCAGATATGATTTTGAATATATGCACAGAATATTATTATTATTTTTTGACTCTTTTTTTTTGAAAAATGAATACTGAACCCAAGAAGGGCTGCTTACGTATCTCACCGAGATGAGAATCAGGTTCGCGTAGTTCGTGCAAATATGTCTTTGAAAATATGCACAAACTATTTTACTTTCTTTTCTTTTTTTTTGAAATTTGAAAGAATAAATACTGAACCCAAACAGGGCTGCCTACGTATCTCACCGAGATGAGAATTAGGTTCGCATAGTTCGTGATGATATGGCATAAAATAATTTTAAAATTTAGACAAACTCGGAGGAGCGATTCATTGTATCCTCATAATTGTCGATATTTGTATTGTTTGTTGAATGTGGTCTCTCATTTTTTCTTACAGTAACCACTTGTTGTTGTATTCTCTTTTTTTTTTGAATGTCTCTTGGAACAGTGTATTCTCTCAATTATCCATGAGAACCAGACATCATTATGACCATCCCCGACTGTTGTCGGGGATGGTTTTCCTGCAAAAATATGAGAAATGTGAAATGAGGGCCGACATGCAAAATGCATAATGAAAAAAATAGATGAGTGCAACCTCAAAGTCAAAGACTCCCCTGATTTATCTTTTGACTGGATATTAATGTCTTGTGAAATATAAAGACTCAGATTTTGCGATCCTTCATGTCTCTTGCAAATTCGGATGAACAATGACTTCCAAATTCTGACATAAATCAATCTCTCGCTTGAAAAAAAAATTCAAAAAGTAAAAGTGTTAGTTCGTGTTCATAATGGATAATGCAAAATATCACACAAAGAATTAATTAAACACATAAGAACTATTTTGATTGAAGACAAACTCAATTATATCACATAACATACAAACAATTATTGCGCGTCCTATACAAATACGTGATCCTTTTGTGCAAAGGGTAGGCCTATCGATTTGAAGGATGTATTACGTCATTTGACAACATTTCATTGTCCCCCAAAATACTTAGTACAAATTTTATGAATAAATCAAATAGGATTAAAAAAATAAAAGAAAAAAAATGGACTAATCAATTCCACGCAGGGGTATCATCCTAAACTAAACATTCGCGGAAGGTCCTACCTTCTTGAACTTCTTGTTATCTTCAAATGCCAACACCTTTTGGGTGGAATTGGATCTTGTGGAGTTCCTTCTACAACTAGAGCAAGCTATTAAGACAAACCCCCAACCCCAAGAGACAATGAATTGTCAAATGACGTATACATCCTTCAAATTTAAACACACAATTATGATCATCCGTTTAGGCCGAAGGCCATTTTGGACTCAAGTTGGCCTTCTAATAGGCCCAACACGCCTTGGGTGTTGCGTCAACTTAGTTCAAAATGCGCTAAATCTGGGATTGATTTCGCTCTACACTAGTTGACTAAGAGTGGCTTTTGAAAGACCGGGAACCCAAGCGGACAACTTAGGCTGGAACTCACGACAACCATTGGACACCTGACGTACCAATAAATTGTTGATCATTCCGATAAAAAGGTTGAGTATAAGAAAGCCCGATCGCGATTTTTGAAAAACCATTCTTTAATATATTATACATACATATTGAAAAATGACATGAATGTAATGACAATACACATACAATTAAGTGAATAATGAATAAACAACAAGTACAATATACAAACAATCAACAAAATATACAAAATACAAGATATAATACAATAAAAGAAAAGTCTCCTCAATTTGAAAAAATGAACTCATAATGGTTAGAACCTCTATATCCCCAGCGGAATCGCCATTCTGTTTACATCCCTACTTTATTCAAATAGGGCGAACCGTCGTGGTGACTCAAAAAATAATCAATTTATTCAATTGTAGAAGAATTTTAAGAAATAAAAGAGTTTTAAAGGAGTCGCCACCTAATTTTAGGAAAAACTAGGAAACCAATTAAAAAATGTCTACGAAATCAATAGATTCTAGGTAAGGTGTTCAAGCTATTCTGAAGGGAAGGTGTTAGGCATCCTTCGAAATCCACAACTGTGGTCCCGACTGAATTAATTTTTTTCAAATTGAGAAGGAGATAAAAATAATATACAAGTATAATAAACAAGTGATATGCACAAATAATAACATAAAACAATAATATGAGAGTCGGCCTAAGTTTGCCTAACGTCAACAATATACAACAATGAATCAAGAATATAATTCAAACTTCATTCGAATAGCTTCAAGGGGAAGAAACTCCTGGTACCTGTAAAGACACTTAGTAAAAGTGTTAGTGATAAATAATATGAGTAAAAATAAATGAATCAGAGAATAACTTAAAAATAAAAAAACTCATCTTATTAACATGGGAGGTCTTGTAAATCGACGGTAATTTCTTCATCGGCCAATTTTAACATACAAAATATGGAGGTCTTGGAAATCGACGGTAATTTCTTCATCGGCCAATTTTAACATACAAAATATATGTACTTAAATTAAATTTCCGTCTTTTAACATTAGGGAGGCCGCCAAAACTGACAGAGAGATTTTTCATTGGCCAATTTTGACATACAAAAAATAATATACTAAAATGCAACACCCAAATAATAACAACACAATAGAACAATAATAATAACTAAATAATAACAACCTAGCTACTGACGATTAAAAAAAATTCTCAAAAAAAACAATATGCAATCAACCAATGGAGAGCATTCATGATAAAATAAGATCAATATGGATAAATACAGCAAATAATAATAATAGCAGAGTACTGCAATGTCCTATCTAATACTGTAAGAAAATAAAAGAAACAATGACATCAAAACATATCATTAATGATCATGAAAATGATTTAATTAACTACAAAATAAAATACAATTAATGAAAAGTATATGACTGGGCCATTGGACAGTAAAAATATCAAACCAATAATTCAAAACACTTATAAAAATAATAATAATAATAATAATAATTAAATGGTAACTAACATAGCTGCTGAAAATTAGAGAAAAATGAATATAATTAACTCCAAACAAAAAATCACAAATAGCTAAACATAAATGGCAATAGAATAATATTAAAGAAAACACATAAATAATGTAATACTAGATAACTGGATCAAACGCACAATAAATTTTAAAAAAAATAATTAAAAAATAAATGTCAACCGTACCTCAAATAACAGACAAATAATGCTAAATTTTCTAAAGCACAACATACAAAAGTGAGAAATAAATAAGAATTAATTAATAATAATAAATTAACTCAACGATAAAGAAGGAACAGTGCTCAGTTAATCCATTCACATGACAATATTAATAAGAAATATAATAAAATAATAATACTAAAAGAAATATCATTATATAATAAAGGTAAAAGGTCATGGATAGAGACAAACAGTGATGTCCTGATGATAGTTTCACCGGATCTAGCGTCGGTGTTGGTGCACTGGTTCGTTGTGTGAGTGGAGTTCACCGGTGCTGGAGCTTCTTTCTTTGCCAGCGATGGGCTAGAGCTCGGGACTGCCGGTGACCTGCAAAAAAAAAACAAATAGAAAAATTGAAAAAAGGGGAAGGGACTGGCAGCGAGCTCGGATTTTAGTTGGATGCGTGATTTCTTTATGGTTTGTTGGCTGTTTGGGGTTGCTTCCGTTGTTTTTCGGTGGGGTTTTGGTCGGGATTTTGTTGGTTCACCGAAGTGGCGTTTGGTTGGAATTTGGTCGGAAAACATAAAAAATGGGATCGTTTTGGTCTGTTCTTCGATGGAGAAAGAAAAAGATTAGCTTTGGAATTTTGGGTTTGGTTTGGTGGTTCTTTTCCGGCGGTGGTGGAGTTCAAGGCTGCCGGAAAAATGTGTTTTGGTTTAGTTGGTTACTGATTTTGGGTGGGTTTTTATTTTGAGCGGTTTCCGGTGAATATTTCACCGAAACAAGAGAAAAATAGAAGGGGTTTTGGTGGTGCACTCGCCGGATTTCGGTGGAACCCCGGTTAGTTTGTCACCGGAAAAATAATGAACAATAAAAGAATTTCTTAAACACTAAAAAATCTGAAAGTTACCCCCTAAAATTTTATTCACCACCCCTTGACTTAATGACCAAGTTATTCTTTAAATAGGAAATTGAAAACCATCAATGCAATACCATTATCTTAAAACCGTGGGTCAAAGCCACCGATTAATAAAATATCTGTGTATGAAATCTTATCCATATTTGAATGAATTTCTAGACTGTGCAAAATATCAAAATTAATATTAACAAATGTAACAAATAATATGAATATTAAAAAATGTAATGAACGTACCTAATGGCATGTAAAAAAAACAATTTAGCAGAAATAACGATTTAATCAAAATGAACAAATATTTGAACGTAGTCAACCGGCTGTGACAAAAAATATGTGATTAAAATTAATTGATAAAAAATTCTGAAATTTTGACAAATAATGATAAATATCGATAAACTTATTTAAAATTATAAAAAATGTATTTTGAACTATTAAATAAATAAAACTTAAAAGTTACGAATTTTGAAAATGTTAGGCCAAAATTGGGTGTCAACATAACAAATTAGTTCTTCCGATACTCTTAATTAAGTTTGTGTGCTGCCATAAATTTCACAACACCATTCTTATGGTGACCATCTCCTTCAAGGAGAAAATTATTATTATTATCATGGTTAAAATTATTACATGCAAGACTTATTTCTTGACAACCAATGACAAATTTGTGTTGCCACACAACAACATTTATTTTGGTCATGACCACAACCTTTATAGAAAAGAATTATTTCTTTCTTTTGTCCTCCAATAGTTCATAATAAATCATACCACAATATTTGTGTAGTACTCAAAGTATATGACCAGAATGACCATTTATGTCAAAATATATTTTTTTCAATATCTCAAACCTCCCATAGAGGTGAGATGTGACATTTATCCAACCATACATGAACATGTCCTTATCCATACGAACGCAAGTCACATTCTCTTCAACAAATGAGCCATAACCATTTGTACATGCTCCATAAGTTTTTATCAGAAACTCATTGTCATGCTTTGACATTATCAAATTTATGTGACTCACCTTAACATCACTTTAAGAGGTCAAATGTACCAAATGTACTACCACTTTGTATTCCTTTATTTTGATGGAGGATTTACAAAACTTTTCAAATTGGCTTGCATCAACAACAATGTGCCCAATATCATTTCATACCACTTTGATGGATAAAAATTACATTCACATTTGAAGGACCATCTTAAGAGACAATGTGCCCAATAACCTTTCATACCACTTTGATGGACAAAATTACCTTCACATTTGAAGGACCATCTTAAGAACTCATAATATTCTTCCTTTTAATTACCACAATGATGACCATTAACATTTTACCACACCCATATTCATACATTCAACCACTTGTCATTTTTCAAACATATTATGCACTGCTACCACTTCACATAAGAGAATGGAGCAAATCAATTGGGCAGATTTCATGACTTTTAGACAAAAGTATATTATTTTGTCTTAATCATCATCATATCATCACTATAGTGCATTAGGACTTAGACCCAATGTATTATCCATATAAAGAAGTCTTAGCCCATAAATCAATGGGACTTGAACCCAACATATTATTATCATGACGCACCGAGACTTTAACTCGATATCTTACCCACTTGGTGCGATGAAACTTGAATTCATCGTCTTACCATCAATCATTTTAAAATAACCACAAAATAAACTTTGTTAGTACAAATAATATATTAATAACTCCACAAGTAAATGTTTAGATAAAAAAAAATAAAGAGGTACAAAAGTAACCAATAATAATGATCCAATCAATATATATATTCCACATAACTCAATAACTTATCTTTTAATAAAACAAGATCATAAAGAACAATTTCTTTACAAATTATTAACTTACAAAACTAACTTTACTTTTTAAATATATAAGTGATTAAATTAAAAGTTTGCTCAAAGTAAAAGCAACTTGCTGGACTCATATGCTTTTGAGATGGTAAGAAAACTAATGATGCATAATCATAAGTAAAATATAAAATAGATTATTTAGTAATTTACCTTGTTCCCGAGAGAAAATAAACACAAATATTTTTACCTTCTTTATATTTACTTTCCTTCAATCCTTCAATAGTAGAACAATCATGTTGATAACGTGTTGTAAAACTAAAGAATAAAAGAACAATATAAAGATGAAGACAAGAAGAATATAAGACAAGAGGAACAATATAAGATAACTTTCTTTCTTTCAAGTGTTCACCAAATCTTCAAGTGTATACAATATGAACTTTTATGCCTCTATTTATAGTGTAACATAGAGGCATACAAAAGGTTAGTCATAAACATGAATATAATGGGGGGGGAGGGGGGTTATGGAAGTGAAATGTTACAAGAATAATGGTTATAAAGGTGGAGGTTATGGTTATCTTCATAATGAAGGAAAATAATAGAGATAATGGGTGAGAGTAACTTCTTAATTTAGTGGACATCCACACTATAATATTTTATAACAAATTCTTAAATATATGTGGGGTGATTTTTCCATTAAATAAAAAGTAAAAGCTTACGGTCCCAGGGGCAAAGCACAAATGCATTGAAAGTTGGTACATATATTTTTACTTCTAGGACAAAGTGACTTCTTATTTTTACTTTTAATTAAATTTGAACTTGACACACACATTAACCCATAAAATAATAATTTATATGACTATTTTATCACATTATTTCTATTAATTGATGTTTAGTATTATATTTTTAAGAATAATTAAAAACTAAATAATTAGCGAAAAAAATCTAAATAGTGGATACGTAAAAGTGAGGAGGGAAAGAGTACTTTAATCCTATTTTATGTATAGAAATTAGCCAAGTCAATTTCATATTTGAGCTCACTCTTTCCTCCCAAATAAAAGGATGAGTATCAAGGAAAGAGATGTCCAGCACCATCACAAATTCACAACACTAAAATTATATCTATTACATTACTATTTTATTTTTTAAACAAAGCAAGATTTTAACACCAACATAGTATCAAGAAAGTGTCAGAATAAAAATTGTATCCATAAAAATATAGCCAATTCTAGTGCATATGTCAAAATTAAACACAAAGAGAAATCTTTTCACAATTATTATTTTTTTGCTTTACATTTTTGATGTGTAAATTCCAATGTCAAAATCGTTCAGAAATAAGAGAAATGATTTTTTTTAAATCGTGAAAAAATTATCTGGAAAGCAGAATCATTCTAACAAAGATGAAGTTGAAGGACAAATCTGTAATAACACGTGGAACAATGAATAGTTGAGTTCCTTTGTGTCCATAGCATAGCATGCAGGGGTGCGAGTACAACAAAGTGAAAGCTGCAGGGGCGCGGAAGAAATGATTGATTGTGACGTTTCTGGGTGGAGGGGAAGGGTAGTTGTGGGAATAAATAAATAAATAAAAAGGACCTCCTCTCTCTTGTGGACCGGGTTGAGGATGTATGATGTATGATGTATGATGTTCTCAATTAAAAAGGATGTATCATTTCGAGGGATGTGTTGCGTGCCGCGACAGATATTATAATTCGAGGGACGTGTCACACACCGCGACGAATAGACAAATACTATTATCGAGGGACGTATCGCACGCCGCGACAGATTTTATTATCGAGGAACGTGTCGCACGCTGCGACAGATTCTATTATTAAGGGACGTGTCGCACGCCGCGATGAATGCATGGACAGATATGTACTCCGTGGGTCCCAGACTGAGAGACAACGGGTGTGTATCGTTAGGTCAGACATGCATCACTATACTTGACATTGCATGTCATTGCATTGCACATCTTTTTCATTGGACTATTGAGGATCTATATCTTGACGATTTTTTTCTGGAAATTTGAGGATAGCATTCCACAAAGTAACATGCCTTCGGATGAATTGCTTCTTAAGGAGCATGGAAAATCTATTGATGAATTTGTTGGGTTTTAAAGGTGTGAACAGGAAATGAAGGGTTGTGACTCCCCCGAAGGGTTGTGACTTTGTCGAAGGGTTGTGACCTTTATGAAAGGTTGTG
>JAJONR010008411.1:0-18290 GCA_029582245.1 Solanum etuberosum | reverse complement strand
TGAATATAATCGTGACCAAGATATAATTGGGTAGATATTGTAATACAATGAGTTATGCTATATCTCAAGTTTTGGTCAATTTATTTCACATTTTTGGGGTGATTACACTATTTTTATTTATAATATCTTATTTATAAATTGCCTAGTTATATTCATTAATTAACTGATTTAAAAAGAATAAATAAATTATGTTTCGTGATCATAAACAAATGCTATTGCAGCGCGAATGGTTAAAGCTTAAACGATTAGTCCATACGTCACGCGTTTGAGTCTAGGTTAGGTGCCCCAATTTTAGTTATTTTTTTAAAATTACTCTTTGTAGGTGTGGGGATTTGAAATTTTTAAATTTCTTATTTTTTTGGTAAAAAAGAGTGCAAAAGTTACTATTTGGATCTTTTAGACAACCAATGATGATATTTCATTAGTATAAGTTAAGTCATTAAGATGAAAATAAACGTAAAGGATATATTATTGTATGAGTGATGCTTCTTCACAAATACAAGTCAATTGAATGTGATGAATATAATCGTGACCAAGATATAATTGGGTAGATATTGTAATACAATGAATTATACTATATCTCAAGTTTTGGTCAATTTATTTCACAATTTTTGGGTGATTAAACTATTTTTATTTATAATATTTTATTTATAAATTGCCTAATTATATTTATCAAGAAACTGATTTAAAAAGAATAAATAAATTATGTTTCATGATCATAAACGAATGTTATTACAGCGCGAATGGTTAAAGCTTAAATGATTAATCCATAGGTCACGCGTTTGAGTCTAGGTAACCCCCCCCCCCCCCATTTTAGTTATTTTCTTAAAATTATTCTTTGTAGGTGTGGGGATTTGAAAAAAAATCAAATTTCTTATTTTTTGGGTAAAAAAGAGTGCAAAAGTTAATATTTGGATCCTCTATACAACCAATGATGATATTTCATTAGTATAAGTTAAGTCATTATGATGACAATAAATGTAAAGAATATATTATTGTATGAGTGATGCTCCTTCACAAATACAAGTCAATTGAATGTGATGTATATAATCGTGACCAAGATATAATTGGGTAGATATTGTAATACAATGAGTTATGTTATATCTCAAGTTTTGCTCAATTTATTTCACATTTTTGGGGTGATTAGACTATTTTTATTTATAATATCTTATTTATAAATTACCTAGTTATATTCATTAAATAACTGATTTAAAAAGAATAAATAATTTATGTTTCGTGATCATAAACGAATGCTATTGCAGTGCGATAGTTAAAGCTTAAATGATTAGTCCATAGGTCACGCGTTCCAGTCTAGGTTAGGTCCCTCCATTTTAGTTATTTTTTTAAAATTACTCTTTGTAGGTTTGTGGATTTGAAAATTATTAAATTTCTTATTTTTTTGGTAAAAATGAGTGCAAAAGTTAATATTTGGATCCTTTATACAACCAATGATGATATTTCATTAGGATAAGTTAAGTCATTATGATGAAAACAAACGTAAAAGATATATTATTGTATGAGTGATGCTCCTTCACAAATACAAGTCAATTGAATGTGATGAATATAATCATGATCAAGATATAAATGGGTAGATATTGTAATACAATGAGTTATGTTATATCTCAAGTTTTGATCAATTTATTTAATATTTTTGGGGTGATTAGACTATTTTTATTTATAATATATTATTTATAAATTGCCTAGTTATATTTATTAAATAACTAATTTAAAAAGAATAAATAAATTACGTTTCATGATCATAAACGAATGCTATTGCAGCGTGAATGGTTAAAGCTTAAACGATTAGTCCATAGGTCACACGTTCGAGTCTAGGTTAGGACCCCCATTTTAGTTATTTTTTTAAAATTACTCTTTGTAGGTGTGGTGTAACACCCCAAAAATTTCTAAGTTAAGACTCGAACCATTCTTTATTTAGTTGCAGGGTCATATCGGGTGATTCATAAATTACCCATATGTGTAAAGGTAAATTATTTAGTGTGGGAATGATTTGGATATGAATTAAGGTCACTAGAATCTCCTAGCACAAAGTAGAGTTGAAAGTTTCCTTATCGACTAAGTTTTGTTGTAAGATTCTATTTGGGTCAACTTCAAACGACCATATCTCTTAGAATATAAATATTTACGTAGCCCACAACCTATAAAATTAAAGGTATTTAAATCTACTTTCCAACGCCACCAATTTCACGTCAATCCAATTCCTGAGTAAAAAGTTATGATCATTTTAGTAACTGATACAGTGTAGTGACGAATTAGCCGACGGAAAAATATTAAAAAGGGTCTTTTCTCTTTTTACCTCCAAGAAAACCCTAAACGAATTTCTTGACTAGTATAAGGCTCAAAACAATCAGATTTTTATTTTTTTAATCCATCATTCTCTTCTCTCTCAAACTCTAAGTCAAAACCATAAGGAAAAATCAAAGTAGAAGACTCCATTCAAGATTCTTTCAAACTTTTTCAAGATTCTTTTTCAAGGTAACTCTTTCTCTGAGAATTTCATTCTTTCCAACTCAAATTCCTCCTTATAATTATGAATCACTAATGAAAATCATAATTTTTGGTCATAAAGTTTCATGAAACTAATTCAAGAAATCTCAAGAAAGGTTTTATTGATTTTCCTCCTTCAAGCTACGGTTTCAAGGCTTCTAATCAAGTTCTTCTTCAAGATTCTTCAAGAACCTTGTTCTTCCAGGTATATAAGGCTACCATAGTGTTGGACTAGTTCGTTCTCATGCCCTACATCTACTTTCAAATCAGCAAAAGAGTAATCTAGGATTCTATCCCTATATTTGAGTATTCTTGAGATAAGTTGATTTGAGTTCTTGAGTTCCTGTTTCTTTTTGAAATTCTATTACTAATTATTGAATTGTTATATGTGTAACGACCCGAACCATCGTTAATTAGAAAATGAAAAACGTCAGGAAAACTGGGGCCCTCAGCCCGCCAGAGCGGGCCAGATGCCGCTAGGGCAGCGATGCTCTAGCGGGATAAGTGGCCGCCAGAGCGGGATGGGTGAGACAGAATGTGAATAACATGAAGTCTGATTTTTGTCTTTTTCCAAAAACACCAAAAGAGGCGAGAATCACCTCAGAAAACCTCAAAAGGCTGATCTAGGCTTGGGAAGGAAGGAGAAAGAGATTTCTAGCGTAAGGATGTCGAAAGTTTGTGGATTTCCGGTCAAAATCCATCGTCTAATCATTCGACAGCCTAGATTGGATCTATAATCCCTCTGCAAATGATTGACACCCAGGTAGGCTAGGTTTATTTAATTGAGTAGTTATAAATCCGTTATTCACTGCGTAGTATAATGGTAATTGATGGTAGGATTCATGCATAGGGTTTCGTACACTGAAAAGAGATGATTGTACATGTATCCTAGGTGTTACATCAGACTTATACCGTAGGAGGAAGCCCTAATCGGTGAACTAGAGTTAGGTGATGGTTGGTTTCCTGTTTGTGTATTGAATATGGATTGATTGCTATATAGTGTGCATGTGTGTATACAAAGCGTGAAAAGTGGAAACGAACCTAATGAATTGATTATGAATAATGCATGCCATGAATTTGAGTACTTGACTATATGATGTGAGTATTGTACGTTATGGATGTGATTGTGCTTATGGTTTTGCTGATTGGATCGGGTGTCACGTACCGAAACACTAACATGATTGGATCGGGTGTCACATACCGACACACTAACATGCATTGGATCGGGTGTCACGTACCGACACACTAACATGCATTGGATCGAGTGTCACATTCTGACACACATACATACATTGGATCGGGTGTCACGATCCGGCATACTAACAGTTTGGGTATGGGTTCCATGAGAGGACCATTGACTTGTCATATATGCATATTATTGAGAATGTGGAATTGTACATTGCTCCTGAAATGATAATTGGGTTGTATATGCTTTATGTATCTATATATGTGGGTTTACTGTGCAGTAATGTAATTGGGTATATCTCGTAAATTAATGAACTGTGAATGGTCAGGCCCAATTCGGGATGTGATGAGGTAAGCGGAGACCGAGTGTCCCGGGGTTAGTATGTGTTGCCTTAGAGAGGCGGTAATGTGTATTGTCGTTAAGAATTGGGGTGGTAGTATGTCGTTAATGTTAATAGTTGGGTATTACCCTGGGAGGGGATTTGTATTGAAACAGTTAACAAGCCTTGATAGAACGTACTATGGGGTCAAGGGTTAAGTGGTGACGTGAAGGAAGTACGAGTGTGTCTTGAGTGGTTGGTCGAGTTGGTAGTAGTTATATCCAGAATCTTCGAGAGAGACAGAATGGTTAAGCTATGGTCAAGAACGGAATGAGTAAGGGGTTAGAGTCAAGTGTACTAGTATGATTAAAGTATCCGGGAATGGTAAGGGCAGGAAAATATAAAGGCGGAGGAATGAATAGTCTTATTGCATGTTTTGCTAATCGATTTCTTATATTATGCGGTGGATATCGGGTTGACCGATGATGCCTACCAGTACGTGTGGTTTTGGACTGATACTAATCTTGCTATGCCTTTTGGGAATAGTCTGGATGCAGGTTCGGTGATGTCTCATAGGTGAAGACAAAGATAATCTCCAACATCTTCTATGTATCCTTCCATGTGGTGGGAGCTGTGTCTTTTGTTATTGCGTTCATATCTTGTAATCTTAGAAGCTCTTGTACCTGTTTAGACTAGATCCCTGGGGAAGTTAATTACTTTACAAGTTAACTTTGGATTGTTTTTTTTAAAACTCTTTAATTATTAAATCTACATGAATTTTTTTCTATTTTCAGTTTCCTTAAATCTTCCGCATGTCTTAAACTGGTGGGAATCGAGGGTTCTCCTACTTAGGTGTTAGAGTAGGTACCCGCACGGCCCAATGTGTTGGTCGTGAAAAATCGATATCAGAGCCCAGGTTACCGGTCTCCCTGTACAAGATCAAATTTGGAGTAGACTCTTGTGGATGGGTTTGTTGACGTCCACATCTAATCTTTAGGAAGCTATGAAGCATTCTAGAAAGTGTTCCCTCTCTTCTCTCCTCTCATGCGAGTTGTCGCTTGTGGTATGAGTTGAGCCCAATTGGTATCTCCCGATTCCAATTGGTATCTTAACAAGGTGAACCGGACGCCATAGTCGTGGCTGAAGGGACACAAGCAAGTTAAATTGGAACTGAGAAGGTTCCAATTGGTATCTGGCCTTAGGGGCTGAATAAATGCATGGATGGTTAGTAATGGTCATCTATGGAATGAACTAATTAATAATTTGGACTTGTCTATGAGTTTTAGCTTGAAACTGTGAAGGTGTGCTTCTTGTTGTCTGAATTAACTGTTGACGTGAAAAGTATATTTGCTTGAATGTTATGATATGATTATGTGCACAATATTGCTCGTATGGACTTCGATGTGTGCAACATGCTAGACTAATTGTTCGAAGCTGTGCGAGTTGTAATTGATGGAGTTTCGTGAACTTGTTATCGGAAAGAGAGTCATTACGAAGTTCGGTGCAAGGGTCTAGATAGACTACGATGTAATTCATAACCAAATTTGGACGTGTGTTACGACCGACTATAACTGTGTATGGTTCTGGGCACATTCAGGGAAGGTACGTGTTTGTGGTGTTGAATTAATAAGAATAAGCTCTGGAGTGTGTACCGTGATAATTACTCCGACTAGATAATGACCATCCTAGCTAAGGGAGTTATTCTAAATTGCCTAGTTATAGCCTGGGGAAGAGTGGAAAATTTTAGAAATGAGAAGAACCCCAGAAAAATTATTGGCAGGGGTTCTGTTTCCGTCAGGGCCACTGGGGAGGGATTGTTGCCGCAAAGGTGAGGACGCCAGCGCGGATTTCTCCCGCCAAAGCGGGACAGGGCGAGACAAAATCTCAGCCCTATCTCCCCTGCTTTTCCCTAATCACATATGTAGACCCCGTATCGTACATGGGTCAATTTTTGCAACCCTATTAGTACTCAGCAGTAAGAAAAATAAGTTATCAACCCTTAGCAATTAATATTAACTGTGAAAAGCAGCAAAACTAGCATCCAAGTGCTTACCAAAAGTAAGGAAAAGCGAAAAGATAAAATAAGCATTGTTCAAATACAGGCCCAAGAGGGGCGAAAAAAAACCAAATTAGGATCCCTGGGACTGGGAGGTATCATCATCAGAGTCTAGGTCCTCCGGGGTACCAGGCCATTCACGGCTTCATCCATAAAGGTAAAATGCTGGAAGTCTCCTTTCTCGACTCGAGGAATCTCATGTCCGGGGGCAACACAAGAGAAGATGACCTTCAAGGTCTTCCACATCCAGACCATCAGACGATCCCTTTCCAAACCCTTCCTCCTCTCCTGGTGCAATTCGCGGTGGGGCATCTCAACCTCTAGAGCAGTGCTGGGTGGAATCGGAGTGGTGCTAGCAAAGGAACGTCCCAACCTCCTCTGGATGGCTGCCAGGTCCTCCTCCACCTGTGCACCTGAGAGTGGGGGCTGGGACCGGGTGGGAAGAGTGTTGTCGCCTCCACCGTTTTCCCCTCCCTCATCTACCACCTCCGTAGCCTCCTGACTGCTGCTGGCCTTGCCCGTCCTCCTCCTCTTGCTCCTGGAGGTAGAACTCTGCCTAACTAAAAGAGGGTGAAGGGGGTATCCATAGGAAGTACCTCGTTAGTGTCTAAGAGTGGCACCCCCTCCCTCTTGCACATGGTAGTCACCAGCCCCTGCAGGAAAAGTGGCTTCTTGTTAGCCCGGTAGAACACATTCCACTCAGAAATGATCTGCGCGCCCACATTCAGCCCAGTGCCCTGTATGGCGCATGCCACCACCAAAGCCCAAGGAAAAGTCACGTCAGTACGGTTGCGCGACGGACGGATCCTCCCGGTAACCAAGTGCAGCCACCGCTTGGCATCCGGTGACCAGTTAGCACTGGTGATGCCCTCCGTAGTGGCCCAATAGACCCGGTCCCGATGCACAGGCTCGATAAGTGTATCCTTGAGCCAGCCCAGATCCATCTCCCTCAGCTTGGCCTCGTACTCGGTGTTAGGGACCTCTGGCACCTCGAGCACATCATTTATGTAGGAAGCATTTAGGGGGATGTCAACTCCCCAAATGCAGATGGTAGGGTGAGGGTTGTCCCAACGTGCGGTAGGGAGGATAGCATAGAACTCCCTCACCCATGTGGAACACGCAGTAGGGGAGCCTCTGTCATTGGGGTCCAGCCGAACTCCATGAGATGGGTATAAAAGGCGGGTGCCTTCTCCTCTAAACCCAACAAGTAGAAACCTCTCTCACAGCAGAACTTGTTGTTTCGGTAGTCATGATGCCTTTCCCGACTGGTAGCATCAGAAAACCGGACGAAGGGTAGATTTTCCTTATTAATACCAGCCATTAGATAAGCCTGCAAAAGTTTAACATACACGTTAGAACTTCGGGGGATTAGACAAAATCTGGTTAAGAGAGAAAAAGGAAAATTTCTGAATTAATTGGCAAGGAGCCACTGCCCCACTTAATCCCACCACAGCAGTCTAAATCCTGCCATAGCGGCCCAAGTCCGCCAAAGCGGCATTCATCTGGAATGAACTCAGGCGCGATCATGGCACCCCGTCATCCCAAAAACCTTGTTTTCACAGAATTTCAGTAGATCAAAGTCTATGAAGTACCCTAATACCTAAATATGCAATCATTTTAGCGAAATAACCCCTAAATGGTGTTCGAATCCAAGTTTTACACCAAGAAAACCTTTCAACTTCCCCCACCCAATTCGAAATCATTTTGATCGTATTTTCGTGAAATCCTTACACCCAGGACGTTGTAGAGACGTTAGGGACGTAAGGGAAGTGTCCATGCTACGTTTTTCTAACAAATCAAGCAACATATGTTCATGTTTTTGAAAAACTACCCCAAGACCCTTCTGATCAATTGTTTAACGTCATGCAATCGTTGTTAAGTAAGTAATGAAGTAAATAGCGTAAGGAATGAGAACATTACCTTGATTTTGACGTTTGGAGCGGAACGATTGAGAGGATTTTGGGAATTTTGAAAGAGAAAGGGAGGAAATGGGGAAACCATTCCCTTTTCCCCCTTTACTGCATTCGATTTCCCGCTACAGCGGGCGTTACCCCACCACAGCGGCCCCGCCACAGTGTAAACCATGCCGCTTTAGCGGGGCAGGCTATACAGTTAGACGCGTTCATTTCTTCGTGTGTGGTATCATTTCCTGAGATGGTCCTTTGAGTATAAAACCTTTCGTGTTCAGGGTTGAAAAGTCACTATCCTTCATGGGTTCGTAATGGACCGATTCGTTAGTTTAGAAGTACTCCGAGAAGGGCGCATATTGATCCCTACGCTAGTCGTTCAGGGAGTTTTGTCTTCATTCTTGAATTACGATGGGTTTGATGAGTTCTTGAGATAATCGTATCGAGTTTAAGAGTTGTTTTTGAGTAGATTCTCGTATACTTGTATTGGGTAATTGAATCTAAGGAGAAATTGAGAAATCGATTTTAGTCGAATTAAGGTCATAAAATGAAAAGAAAAATTCGTCGGGTTGACCTGGGGAGGGGTTGGCATGGCGCGCCCCAAATGCGCCAGAGGGTCTGGGGTGTCATGCCAACAGTGTGCCATTTTGGGCTCTCTGAAGTTTAGGGGCTGGCGCCCCACGCCAACAGTGCGCAGGGTCGCCTGCCCCCACCCTTTTTTAGTCGTTTAGCCCATTTGAGTACTTTTAAAGTGTACATTCAGTTCCTATCGATTCTAAATACTCTAAACTACTTCTAAAAATCTAGAAATCATTCACAACCTAAATCATAACCTTGAATTTATAATTCAAATTCAAGGTAGAGCTAAGAGTCAAGTCTGGAGAGTTCTTCGAGTCTTTTCAAAAAGTCTTTTACAATTGTTTTTAAACTTGTTTTAAGAGTTGAGCATTGAGTTTGAGGAAGAGTAGAGCTGAGTTCATTTTATTTAAAATGATATTTGGGAACTAAGTATTCCCAAGAGTAAATGTTTTCACATTCAAGATGAGAGGAAATACCGATTTCCAAAAGAGTTCTTGAGCAGTTTTCAGAACTATCTCTTTTAAGAGAACCAATTTTGAGTAATATTCTCAAAACCAGAGAAAAAGTTATGTTTTAAAACATATGAACTAGTTACATTTTGGGAGTAGTATTGAGCACCGACATGGGGGAGAGTTCTAACAACTCACAGCCCCCATAAACCATGTAGCCAACGTGGGTCGAAAGGGTCATACTTTTTAGATAATTCCTTATTGCTTTTAAGCATAGACTATTGGATCCAGTTAGTTAATTATTAGGTTATATAGCCCGGTAGAGTATAAGACAGTTCTGGCAACGTGGGCTAGACGTTGTATTATCACATAGCTCATAGTGTTGGTTGTCGGTTAGAGAATCTCCCAAACAGAGTTATTTTGTATTTTTGCATACAAACTGAGTTATCATTGTATTTTTCAATACACTGAGTTGCTATCTACTGTTTTAAAAGCTTTTCTTTATATTGCATCTTTATCATTGTTTATATTAAAATGAGGTGAGTTGAGTCGAGTTGAGATGAGGTAAGTGTTTCTTCAGTTCCAGTTCAAGCTTATGTCTTGTTTTAGAATTCCCCTCACATGCTCGTACATTTCATGTACTGACGCCATTTGGCCTGCATATTTTATGATGCAGATACAGATAACTAGGATCAGCATCCAGCGCTTCGTTGATCCAGTTGAGCTTTAGAGTTGTTGGTGAGCCTCCTTGCTTCCGGGGGATTCCTTGTTTACTTCAGTCATTTCATTTTGTTATTAGGATGTCATGGGTCTTGTCCCGATGTCCATCTCAGTTAGTAGAGGCTTCATATATAGTTAGACAGTATTAGTTCATGAGTCTTGTTCATTTCAGTTGTTATGTTCTAGACTTGAGTTGCCGCTTTGGCCAGTGAATGTTTCTTTAAATATTTTGAGTTAGTTATTTTGAGTTAAAACTTTACTTTTAAAGTTCTCTTCTTATTGAGTAAGTCTTCCGCTAAGAGTTGAGCCAGGCCAAGGGTTTGCTTGGGGCCAGCAATGGTTCTCGATATACATACATATATATATATACATACATATATATATATACATACATATATATATATACATACATATATATATATACATGCATACATATCTATATATATATATATACATACATATATATATATATATACACACATACATATATATGTATGTATATATATATGTATGTGTGTATATATATATATATATAGATATGTATGTATGTATATATACATATATATACATATATGTATATGTACCATTTGTTAATACGGATCGTTAAGTTTTACTCAAGGTGCCTTTACAAGTATAAACTTTCCTGGAAAGATCTATTGAAAGCTTCTACTATCCGGGTCCGCCCTAACGCCCTCTTGGCTTAACGGGTAATCCAACGGACTTATTCGACAGCCTTTCAATAATCTGCCTGGGACTTCACTAGGATGAATCCTCCAGAATTCTATGATTCTAAGGTTGAGGAAGATCCTCAAGAGTTTATAGATGAGATTTATAAGATTTTGTCCATTATGGGAGTGACTCCGGTGGAAAAGGCGGAATTGGTCGCTTATCAACTTAAGGGGGTTTCTCACATTTTGTTCAACCAATGGAAAGAAGCAAGACTGGTAGATGTGGGTCCAATGGAATGGGAAAGGTTTAAATCTGCTTTTCTTTATAGGTTCTTTCCTCTAGAGATGAGAGAGTCTATGGTACTTGAGTTTATTAATCTTCGCCAAGGAAATATGAGCGTTAAGGAATATGCTTTGAGGTTTACTCAATTGTCTAAATACGCTCCTTCTATAGTGGCCGACCCTAAGTCGAGAATGAGTAATTTCATTTCGGGAGTGTCCAATTTAGTGGTGAAAGAATGTCGTACCGCTATGCTTGTCCATGACATGGATATTTTTTGTCTTATGGTCCATGCCCAACAGATTGAAGAGGAGAAACTTAAAAGGAGATCTAGGGAGAAAAAGAGGTCTAGAATTGATGATAGTAATTTCTCTCATGATAGGTCCGATGGACATGATCGTTCAAGGTTTCGACAAAGGTTTTCCGAACAAGGTTCTTCTAATATTCTCCAAGGTCTAACAATGAAAGTGTGTCTAACCCTAAACCTCAAGGAGGAAATGGTAGTGGATACATATTGCCTACTTGTGCTAGGTGTGGAAGAAATACGAGGGTAGGTGTCTAGCCGGCACGGATGGTTGCTTCAGTTGTGGTGAAACTAGTCATAAAATGGGGGATTGTCCTATGATTAAGGCAAAGGGAAGAGAGGGCAAGCAAGCTCCACCTAGTGGTTCGAGTTTAAATGCTCCCAAGCAAAACCGATTTTATGCACTTCAGACTAGAGGTGAACAAGAGTGTGCTCCCGATGTGGCTACCGGTATGTTGAAAGCCTTTTCAATTATATGTTTATGCTTTTCTATATTTTTATGTCATCCTTGGGATGGGTTGGTTGCACTCTTATTATGCTTATATTGATTGTAGAACCTGAGTAGTCAAATTTTTAGTTTCCGAATGATCCTATCCGAGAGTGGAAGGGGGAAAATCTATGCCAAAAGGTTGGTTTATTTCTTGTCTTAAGGCTAAGAATATGACTTTTAAGGGTTGCATGTACCACTTAGTTAGGGTTAGGGAAAATAGATTCTAGTGTTGACCAACTACAAAGAGCTAGTTACTCCACTAAGATTGACTTTTAGGTCGGTTTATCACCAATTGAGGGTGAAGAATGATGATATTCCGAGAACGTCTTTTAGAACCTGGTATTGGAGCTATGATCCCTCTGTGAATGCTTGGCACCCAGGTAGGCTAGGTTTATTTAATTGAGTAGTTATAAATTTTTTATTCACTGCGTAGTATAATGGTAATTGATGGTAGAATTCATGTGTAGGCTTTCGTACACCAAAAATATATGTTGTACATGTATCCTAGGTGTTACATCAGACATATACCATAGGAGGAAGCCCTAATCGGTGAAATAGAGTTAGGTGATGGTTGGTTTCTTGTTTGTGTAATGAATGTGGATTGATTGCTATATAATGTGCATGCGTGTATGCGAAGCGTAAAAAGTGGAAACGAACCTATTGAATTGATTATGAACAATGCATGCCATGAATTTGAGTACTTGACTATATGATGTGAGTATTGTACGTTATGGATGTGATTGTGCTTGTGGTTGTGCTGATTGGATTGGGTGTCACGTACCGACACACTAACATGATTGGATTGGGTGTCACGTACCGACACACTAACATGATTGGATTGGGTGTCACGTACCGACACACTAACATGCATTGGATCCGGTGTCACGTACCAACACACTAACATGCATTGGATCGGGTGTCACGTTCCGACACACATACATACATTGGATCAGGTGTCACGATCCGGCACACTAACAGTTTGGGTATGGGTTACCTGAGAGGACCATTGACTTGTCATATATGTGTATTATTGAGAATGTGGAATTGTACATTGCTCCTGAAATGATATTTGGGTTGTATATGGTTTATGTATCTATATACGTGGGTTTACTGTGTAGTAATGTAATTGGGTATATCTCGTTAATTAATGAACTATGAATGGTCAGGCCCAATTCGGGATGTGATGAGGTAAGCGGAGACCGAGGGTCCCGGGGTTAGTATGTGTTGCCTTTGAGAGGTGGTAATGTGTATTCTCGTTAAGAATTGGGGTGGTAGTATGTGGTTAATGTTAATAGTTGGGCATTACCCTGGGAGGGGATTTGTATTGAAACGGTTAACAAGCCTTGATAGAACGTACTATGGGGTCAAGGGTTGAGTGGTGACGTGAAGGAAGTATGGGCGTGTCTTGAGTAGTTGGTCGGGTTGGTAATAGTTATATCCGGAATCTCCTTCGAGAGACAGAATGGTTAAGCTATAATCAAGAAAGAAATGTGTAAGGGGTTAGAGTCAAGTGTACTAGTATGATTAAAGTATCCGAGAATTGGTAAGGGAAGGAAAATATAATGGTGGAGGAATGAATAGTCTTATTGCATGTTTTGCTAGTCGATTTCTTATATTATGCGGTGGGTATCGGGTTGACCGATGATGCCTACTAGTACGTGTGGTTTTGTACTGATACTACTCTTGCTATGCCTTTTGGGCATAGTCTGGATGCAGGTTCGGTGATGTCTCATAGGTGAAGACGAAGATAATCTCCAACAGCTTCTATGTTTCCTTCCATGTGGTGGGAGCTGTGTCTTTTCTTTTTGCGTTCATATCTTGTAATCTTAGAAGCGCTTGTACCTATTTATACTAGATCCCTGGGGAAGTTAATTACTTTACAAGTTAACTTTGGATTGTTTTTTTTAAAACTCTTTAATTATTAAATCAATATGAATTTATTTCTATTTTCAATTTCATTAAATCTACCGCATGTCTTAAACTGCTGGGAATCGAGGGTTCTCCTACTTAGGTGTTAGAGTAGGTGCCCGCATGGCCCGGTGGGTTGGGTCGTGATAATATGTTATGCATTAAAATTTTTGAGTTGATTCGTTCATGTATATATTTCAGCATGAACCCTGTGAATTGAGTATTTTTCAGAGGAGAAATATTGTTGAGTTATGAATTTCGATTTCTTGAGTCCTTGAATTCTTGAGTCTTGAGTTCTGAGTACTGAGTTTCCTTATTGCTACTAAGATCCCTGAGTTGAGTCGTTCATGTCCATAATTTCACATGAACCCTATTGTTTGAGTTTAAAAATTTTGAAAAGCTTTTTAAAGTCAGCACTTGAGTTCTTAAACTGAGTTTTGAGAAAGTAAATATGAGTTTTGAGAAAAGTGTTTCTAAAACATGATTAGTATGACAATGGAGTATGCCATCAATGTATGCGCAGTATGGTATCTAGATATACCATCAATGTTTATGCAGTATGACTTCCCGAGTCATCAATGATCATATTAAAATATGATTTTGATATGATTTTGAGAAAGAGTTTTCAAGTATGAACTGAGTAAGAGTATAATGGGACTATGTATTCCTAGAGGTATCAATTTTTCATTGATAAAAGAGAAACTGAGATTTCTAAATGAGTTATGAGTTCAAAAGATATTTCAAGAGCAGTTACCTCTTTTAAGAGGGTAGTTTGAGCAATTATCTCAAACCAGAGGAAGAGTTATGTTTTTAAACATATGAGCATGAGTATATATTATTGGGAGTAGTATTGAGCACTGATATGGGGACGAGTTCAGACAACTCAAAGTCCTCATAAACCATGTATGCAAAAAATGGGTAAAGGGTCATACTTTTTAGATGATTCCTTATTGCTTTTTAAGCATAGCTTAGTGGATCCACTTAGTTTAGGATGTCTTAAACTCCGGCAAGGTATAGGACAGTTCTGGCAGCGTGGGCGAGACGTTGTATCATCACATAGCTCATAGTGATGGTTGTCGGTTAGAGAATCTCCCAAATAGAGTTAAAAGTATATTTTTATTATATCACTTATTATGTTGAGGTTCAGAGATGAGTAAGTGTTTTTGCAAAGTTTTAAATGATTTCATTCCTTTAATCCTTTACATTCAGTTGAGTTTATGTTTTATCTATTGTAGTCTTATCAGTTCAGTTATTTATTTACTCAGCCATTTTACATACTCATACATTTCATGTACTGATGTCATTCGACCTGCATTATTTTATGATGCAGATACAGGTGTTAAGGATTATCAACAGGCGCTTTGTTGAGATCACTCTACTCTCCAATTAGCTTTGGTGAGCCTCTTTGTATTCCAGAGGTCTCCACATTTACTTTCTAGTCAGTTGTCTTTAGATGTCGTGGGTCTTGTACCTACATCCATCTTGAGTAATAAAGGTTTCATAGATAGAAAGATTTGAGGAGTTTTCTATATTTACTTTCTTTTGAGTATTGTACAGACTTTTTAAAAAGGTCGAGTATTTGAGTTCCATGAATTTAATTCAGTTTTAAGTTTATGTATGCTTGAGTTAGTCTTCCGCTTGTAGTCAGCCAGAATAAGGGTTCGCTTGGGGACCATCAATGTGTCACGACCCAGACTGCCGTGATTGTCACCCACACTAATCCTCCAGTGGCAGAACCACTACTACAACCAGATTAAGCAACTTAAAGAACTAAAGCATTTAAAGATACGAAAGCAGGTTTAAATGACTAGTAAACCCGCATATATCACACAACAGGAAATTGAACCATCACCTACCTCGAAACCAAGCCTGAATACTCTTAAGACACGTGAGACTTCCCATTCCGGAGTCGTTCAGCTCATTCTTGGGACGAACGAGGGGTAAATTGATATCTATTATAACGACCCGAACCGTCGTTAATTAGGAAATGAAAAATATCAGGAAAACTGGGCCCCTCATCCCACCAGAGCGGGCCAGATGCCACTAGGGTGGCGGTGTTCTAGCGGGATTAGTGGCCGTCAGAGCGAGATGGGCGAGACATAATGTAAATAACGTGAAGTCTGATTTTCTTCATTTTCCAAAAACACCAAAAGAGGTGAGAATCACCCCAAAAACCCTTAAAAGGCTCCTCTTGGCTTGGGAAGGAAGGAGAAAGAGATTTCTAGCATAAGGATGTCGAAAGCTTGCGGATTTCTGGTAAAAATCCACCGTTTTGTCGTTCGGAAGCCTAGATTGGAGATATGATCCCTTTGCGAATGCTTGGCACCCAGGTAGGCTAGGTTTATTTAATTGAGTAGTTATAAATCCGTTATTCACTACGTAGTATAATGGTAATTGATGGTAGAATTCATGTGTAGGCTTTCGTACACCGAAAAGATATGTTGTACATGTATCCTAGATGTTACATCAGACATATACAATAGGAGGAAGCCCTAATCGGTGAAATAGAGTTAGGTGATGGTTGGTTTCTTTTTTTGTGTAATCAATGTGGATTGATTGCTATATAATGTGCATGCGTGTATGCGAAGCGTAAAAAGTGGAAACAAACCTAATGAATTGATTATGAACAATGCATGTCATGAATTTGAGTACTTGACTATATGATGTGAGTATTGTACGTTATGGATGTGATTGTGCTTGTGGTTGTGCTGATTGGATCGGGTATCACGTACCGACACACTAACATGATTGGATTGGGTGTCACGTACCGACACACTAACATGCATTGGATCCGGTGTCACGTACCAACACACTAACATGCATTGGATCGGGTGTCACGTTCCGACACACATACATACATTGGATCAGGTGTCACGATCTGGCACACTAACAGTTTGGGTATGGGTTACCTGAGAGGACCATTGACTTGTCATATATGTGTATTATTGAGAATGTGGAATTGTACATTGCTCCTGAAATGATATTTTGGTTGTATATGGTTTATGTATCTATATACGTGGGTTTACTGTGTAGTAATGTAATTGGGTATATCTCGTTAATTAATGAACTATGAATGGTCAGGCCCAATTCGGGATGTGATGAGGTAAGCGGAGACCGAGGGTCCCGGGGTTAGTATGTGTTGCCTTTGAGAGGTGGTAATGTGTATTCTCGTTAAGAATTGGGGTGGTAGTATGTGGTTAATGTTAATAGTTGGGTATTACCCTGGGAGGGGATTTGTATTGAAACGGTTAACAAGCCTTGATAGAACGTACTATGGGGTCAAGGGTTGAGTGGTGACGTGAATGAAGTACGGCCGTGTCTTGAGTAGTTAGTCAGGTTGGTAGTAGTTATATCTGAAATCTCCTTCGAGAGACAGAATGGTTAAGCTTTGATCAAGAACGAAATGAGTAAGGGGTTAGAGCCAAGTGTACTAGTATGATTAAAGTATCCGAGAATGGTAAGGGAAGGAAAATATAATGGTGGAGGAATGAATAGTCTTATTGCATGTTTTGCTAGTCGATTTCTTATATTATGCGGTGGGTATCGGCTTGACCGATGATGCCTACCAGTACGTGTAGTTTTGTACTGATACTACTCTTGTTATGCCTTTTGGGCATAGTCTAGATGCAGGTTCGGTGATGTCTCATAGATGAAGACGAAGATAATCTCCAACAGCTTCTATGTTTCCTTCCATGTGGTAGGAGCTGTGTCTTTTGTTTTTGCATTCATATATTGTAATCTTAGAAGCTCTTGTACCTGTTTATACTCGATCCCTGGGGAAGTTAATTACTTTACAAGTTAACTTTGGATTGTTTTTTTTAAAACTCTTTAATTATTAAATCTACATGAATTTCTTTCTAATTTCAATTTCCTTAAATCTCCCGCATGTCTTAAACTGTTGGGAATCGAGGGTTCTCCTACTTAGGTGTTAGAGTAGGTCCCCACACGGCCCGGAGGGTTGGGTCGTGACAATATGTTATGTATTAAAAATTTTGAGTTGATTCGTTCATGTATATATTTTAGCATGAACCCTGTGAATTGAGTATTTTTGAGAGGAGAAATATTGTTGAGTTATGAATTTTGAGTTCTTGAGTCCTTGAATTCTTGAGTCTTGAGTTCTGAGTACTGAGTTTCCTTATTGCTACTAAGATTCTTGGGTTGAGTCGTTCATGTCCATAATTCTACATGAACCCTATGATTTGAGTTTAAAATTTTGAAAACCTTTTTAAAGCCAGCACTTGAGTTCTTAAACTGAATTTTGAGAAAGTAAATATGAGTTTTGAGAAAAGTGTTTCTAAAACATGATTAGTATGACAATGGAGTATGCCATCAATGTATGCACAGTATGGTATCTAGATATATCATCAATGTTTATGTAGTATGACTTCCCGAGTCATCAATGATCATATTAAAAAATGATTTTGATATGTTTTTGAGAAAGAGTTTTCAAGTATGAATTGAGTAAGAGTATAATGGGACTATGTATTCCTAGAGGTATCAATTTTTAATTGATAAAAGAGAAACTGAGATTTCTAAATGAGTTATGAGTTCATAAGATATTTCAAGAGCAGTTACCTCTTTTAAGAGGGTAGTTTGAGAAATTATCTCAAACCAAAGGAAGATTTATGTTTTTAAACATATGAGCATGAGTATATATTATTGGGAGTAGTATTGAGCACTGATATGGGGACGAGTTCAGACAACTCAAAGTCCCCATAAACCATGTATGCAAAAAATGGGTAAAGGGTCATACTTTTTAGATGATTCCTTATTGCTTTTTAAGCATAGCTTTGTGGATCCACTTAGTTGAGGATGTCTTAAACTCCGGCAAGGTATAGGACAGTTCTGGCAGCGTGGGCGAGACGTTGTATCATCACATAGCTCATAGTGATGGTTGTCGGTTAGAGAATCTCCCAAAT
>JAJONR010008410.1:0-16215 GCA_029582245.1 Solanum etuberosum | reverse complement strand
TATAGTTAAATGTGTTCTAAAATTTCAGGATGATTTACATAATCAGAAGTTTTTGATAAAAACTGATGCTCAATCGGTCAAATATATGTTTGACAAAGATTTCAAACACGATGCCTCAAAATTAATATTTGCAAGGTGGCAAGCACAACTATCCCCTTTCGATTTTGAGATCCATTATAAAAAGGGTATTGATAATTCCCTTCCTGATTTCCTCTCAAGAGAATTTATAAATGACTGAGTATTCATTCATCTTTAATGATCAGATACTAATCTCTATATTGCAAGTGATTCTACTATGCCAGGATTTAAAGAAAATGATAATTGATAAAATCATTTATAATATTCTCCGAGAATATTTATTAGAATTTTCTGTTTATGATTATGAAGAAGTATCCCGAGAAGATATTGTCGACTATTATTCCGATTAAACATGAATTATTACATGTGCAGCATGGATCCTCCTTGGACCCGAGTTCGTCGTAGCGGATGGGGAAGATCTTCCCCTGGACGATCTAATACACAAGGATCATCGTCCTACCAGAGAGGAGCAACATCATATTAGAAAGGGTCGTCATACGATTCTTCTTCAAACTCCCCAGTTATACAGTTGGGAGGAAAAAGTTTGATAAACAAAAAAATAGCATCTACAAGTGACTCCATTCACCTGGGAGATATTCCAGAAGATAACCCGTTATATGAGCAATTACAAGCATATTTAAATGCTCAAAAGCAAAGTGATACTTTTGCTTCCATTGCTAGGGAAGAAGACGTTGATGATATCAAGTCTTATGAAAGATTAACAAAAAGGGAACTGATATTCCTAGTAGAAAACTCTGAGATTCAGAGAAAAAATGAGCCATGAAAGATATTCCAACGGTATTTATTAAATGGGTTATACTTTCCGGGTGAATCATATAAAACCCGTTCATACTACGAGACTATTCTTACTACTACAGGAAGTGTAGAATTTTCTCACTTCTCCAGTTATAACACAGTAGAGAACGTTTATAACTTCTCAAAGATGATTATCAAACAAATTATATCTATTGAAAACTGGGGGATATCCACAATGAAAGAAAGGCAGATAAGCTTAAACAAAATTAATATGAGTTTCACTTATTGGGATTATATCCAGGACTTTGATAAAGTCCTATATTACAACAATGATAAACACAAACATACTTGGTTCATAAAGGTGTGTGCAAAGATATTCGAAGAACCTATTCCTAATTGATTCCTAAACTGGTGGTCATACCACGGTCCAACGGTTAAGATATTACCTACCTCATTCTTTACGCTATACAAAACTTGGACAAAAGTATCACCCCAATTGAATGAATTATACCTAGCTGATCATATTAGCTATTTAGAAAAAATTGATCAAATTTATTTCTTTATTGAATTCTCTATTCCTTGGATCCATAAATGGGTTTCCGAATTAGGATTCACAAAGGATCAAATTCCTGGTTTATATAGGATTTATTATAACAACTTCTGGGACAAATTAATGAAAAAGGATCCCAAAACCAAAATTTTATACGTACAAGAACTCTTGGATTCCATCAGAGAAAAAATTCAAGAATATTCTACTACTCCACGGAAGAAAATCATTGATACTTCGGTTAAACAGGTGGCGAGACGCATCACCATCCAAGACGGAGACAAAGAAGAAATGACTGAGCAATACCTTGAAGAAGTACAAAAAAATTTACTTCTTTCTTTAGGTCAATTTGATAAATCAGACACTTCTATGCAAAGTGAATCCAGCAATGATATTGGAGACACAACAGATGCTCAGCCTCCCTATTCAGAAAAAATACTATCAGACGATGATATAAGCCGAACAGAAGACTTCCTCAAAAAATTAAAGGGGAAAGAACCAATGTGATAGCAACATTACAGCCGCCTCTACAGTATCACCGGCCCTACAAAACAGTAGAAAAACTGTACACACAGTAGATACACTATGCTTGGAACCCATATAAGGGACCCATTTTACTGTACAAAGATTCTCTCTGTTTTTAATTTGTTTCTATAAATAGAGCCTTTCGTTTGTATAGAAGGAGGCAGAAAAGAAAGAAAAGCTCTTAAATTTTTCTTTTGTAAATCTCTTGTAAAGTTCCAAAGATTATACAAGCAATCGTTTATATAATGTTCCGGTCATCGGAGATCAAGGTATATTTTATTTGTCTTCATTTTATTCTTACTCCTTCTCTTTCTCTGGCCGCGACTATGTCTGGCTAAAAGATTCATATCTATGTTGACTAACTAAATCATATTACATAGACTCCATGAAGTTTCAGACTTTATCAAAATATAAAGGGATTATGTTATAGCTTTTTAGCTTGGTTTTGAGATGGTGGTACAGTCAACCTAGACCTACTCTTATTGGCTTTGCCTTAGTGGCTACGTCTAGCAAGCAGTGTGACCTCAAAAGCCGGTAAAAAAGAGAAAAAGGGCGCGAATGGTCTTGTACAGTTAGAACCGCTGGACACATGGGCTCAATAAAGAGTATGTATTACAGTCTTGACAGACCCCTTACTCGGGTAAAAAGAAAAGAAATTACCATACAACTATCTACCTATAATAAAATCCTGTATATTTCGATTCTTATTCTTGAATAAGGATATTTAATGAAATTGGTCTGGATGGTCGTGCGGACTACCGCTAACCCCTAGATCCTGTGGTTAACTGTATGATGACTTATTTATCAATATCAAGATTGCTAATTATCATCTAAACCTACAAAAATGAAAAATCAAATTGTCTCATCGTTCTACAACCTAGACATAATATGGTAAACATTCATGAAAACTACTTTATCCTTTTAGAATACTACTGAATGCAACCAGGAATAGAAAATTAAATTTGAACTTCCAAAAGAGTTATGCCTATTAAACATCTCCTTGAGATTGTAATATTTCCCTAACTAGAATTCAATCTGCTCGCGAAGGTACTTTTAGTAATTTAAGTAGTAAATAATACTAAAATAAAACAAAGGGACACATACGCTCAATCTTGAAGGGTTTTAACGATCTCATAAAATTGCAACCATATGAATTTATTAATAGCAAGAATATTTTTATTTTTTTATGTTTTTTGAGTTAGCTAGTTGGGTATGGCTAGTTATAGTTTTATAATGTTGAACCTTATTGATTAATACAAAAGTTTGTTATTGTAGATACGTGAGTTTTGATCCTCCTCGATTCAACCCATTTTTTAGCTTAAAATATCTATTTTAGATATAATTTTTATGTCATTTTGGTAGACTTTTACTTGATAAATTACAAAACCACAAAAATAGTCATTTTTTAGATGTTACTTTTATTTTCAATTTGCATGGAAAAAATCTGAAAATGTGTTTTTTAATTTTCTTATATTTAATACTAGTAAAATTACCCGCGCCTCGATCGAGAATTTAATATCACAAAATTTATAAAATAATACATAAAACTGTCAGTCATTAAAACTAAAACACAATATTATCTTACATACAAGATTACGTAGTAACAAACATTAATAATGTAATGAAAAAGCCTTCTGAACACCGCATAGCCTTCTGAAACCTGTGGCAATGCTAGAACTGGTGCTGATGTCAACCTGTCTTTCAGCTCCTGGAAACTATGCTCGCAAGCTTAGCTTCCGCACAGTGTTTATTGATTCAGTTCTCTTTAAGTATGCTTATGTTATGCCAGCAGGGTTAGCTTAGGGTCACTCGTGATCCTAGGTCCCGTGTCCGCATCCTGGGGGTAGCTTCGGGGGGTGACAAACTAGGTATCAGGGCATTTTGTTTAAGAGTCCTAGGATGTCTGAAAAGTCGCACTAAGTAGAGTCTTTTTCATGGGTGTGAAGTGCACCACATCTAATGAGAGGGAGGCTACAAAGTGTTTTAGGAAAAACTTCATTTTCTTGTTAATCTTATCGTACGTAAGGTATGATCTAATTCCTCGTTTCTAACTCGACGTTATGTTTTTCAGATCATGCCTCCTCGTAGAACTAACGCAACTCCTCCAGTCCCATTTCAGGAAGTTTCAAATGCAGAGTTTCAGAATGCTATCCAACTTTTTGCTCAGAGTGTGACTAACCAGAACAACCAGTAGGTTCCAGCTCCTGTAAATGCTAATGTTAGGTCAGCTGCAACTAGAGTTCGTGATTTTGTTAGGATATATCCGCCTGAGTTCTTAGGATCGTAGATTGGTGAGGATCCCCAAAACTTAATAGATGAGGTCAAGAAGATCTTTGGAGTGATGCAAGTGAAAGGTAATGATAGGGTAGAGTTGGCATCCTATCAGCTTAAAGATATAACTCATATCTGGTATACTCAATGGAAAGAGAACAGGGGTACAGATGCATCTCCTATCACTTGGGAATGCTTTAGTGAGACCTTTCTGGACAGGTTCTTTCCAAGAGAGTTGAGGGAGGCAAAAGCTCACGAGTTCATGAATTTGAGACAAGGTAACATAATAGTCCAAGAGTGCGGACACAAGTTCGCCCAACTCTCCAGGTATGCTTCTCACATGGTTGCGGATTCCAGGGCTCAAATGAACAAGTTTTTGTATGGAGTGTCAGACTTAGTGAAAACAGAGTGCAGAAATGCTATGTTGCTGGAAAATATGAACATCTCTAGGCTTATGACTGATGCTCAGCAGGTTGAGGGAGATAAGTTTAAGAAAATAGCTATGGACAACAAGAAAGCTAGAACAGGTAACTACGAGTACTCTCAACAGAAATCGGGTGGTGGAAATCGCTCTCAGTTTCAGCAGAAATCTTCAGCTCCGGCACCTTCATCAGCTAGTGTTCCATCCTCCAGGTTCCGACTGGATCATAAAGGTAGGGCATCAGGCTTTAAGTCTTTGGGGAGTGTTTCAGGTACCAGAACCTACCTAACTTGTCCTAAGTGTGGTAAGAACCATCCAGGCGAGTGTTTGGCAAGAAAGGAATGATGTTTTGGGTGTGGTCAGTCTAGTCACAGGTTGAGATATTGTCCTTCGTCTAAGCAGCGTAAAGGAGGGAATAATGGTTGAGCTCATTCCACAACTTCAGCAGCACCAGCATGTCGCCCGACTCAGCAGGGTAACTCATCTGGTACATGTTCAATGCCAAAATAGGTTGTATGCTCTTCAGTCTCGCCAGGATCAGGAAGATTCTCCTGATGTGGTCACTGGTACGTTACGAGTTTTTAACTTAGATGTTTATGCTTTATTAGATCCAGGGGCTACTCTTTCCTTTGTAACTTCTTATATAGCAGTCAAATTTGATGTTAGTCCAGAAACTCTCTCAGAACCCTTCTAAGTCTCTACTCCAATCGGTGACCCAATTATAGCTAGACGGGTATACAAAAATTGCCCTATCACAGTCTCTCAGAAAGTCACCTTAGCAGATCTTGTAGAGTTAGAAATGGTAGACTTCAATATCATTCTAGGCATGGATTGGTTACCTTCCTGTTATGCCTCGGTCGATTGTAGAACTAGGATTGTTTGCTTTGAGTTTCCAGACGAACCAATCTTAGAATAGAAGGGCAGTAGCTTAGCGCCTATGGGTCAATTCATTTCTTACCTTAAGGCCCGAAAGATGATCTCTAAGGGTTATCTCTATCATCTAGTTCGGGTTAAGGATTCAAGCTCTGAAACCCCAACTCTTGAGTCAGTTCCAGTAGTTAATTAGTTCCCAGAAGTGTTTCCAGAAGATCTTCCCGGAGTTCCTCCCAAAAGGGATCGACTTCAAAATTGATCTCCTTCCAGATAACCAACCTATTTCTATTCCTTCTTATAGAATGGTTCCAGCTGAGCTTAAGGAATTGAAAGAGCAGTTGAAAGACCTTCTAGATAAGGGCTTCATCAGACCTAGTATTTCGCCATGGGGTGCACCAGTGTTGTTTGTGAAAAAAACAGATGGTTCTCTCAAGATGTGCATTGACTATCGGCAGTTGAACAAAGTCACAATCAAGAATAAGTATCCCATACCCAGGATTGATGACTTGTTTGACCAACTTTAGGGTGCTAGTCATTTTTTGAAGATAGTCCTCAGATCCGGTTATCATCAGCTCAGATTCAGAGATAGTGACATTCTGAAAACAACCTTCAGAACTCGGTATGGTCATTATGAATTTGTAGTTATGTCATTTTGACTAACCAATGCTCCTGCAGCTTTCCTGGATTTGATGAACAGAGTGTTTAAGCAGTATTTGGACTTGTTGTCTTTATTGATGATATCCTCATTTACTCTAGAAATGAGGAAGAACATGCTACTCATTTGAGAGTTGTTCTGCAAACTCTCAAAGATCACTAGTTGTTTGCTAAGTTTAGCAAATGTGAGTTTTGGTTACAATCAGTTGCTTTCCTCGGGCATATAGTATCTAGCGAAGGGATCCGAGTGGATTCTCAGAAAATAGAAGCGGTGAAACAATGGCCCAGACCTACCTCTACTACAGATATCATAAGTTTCTTAGGTCTAGCAGGTTATTACAGAAGGTTCGTGGAAGGATTTTCATCTATAGCCTCTCCATTGACTAAGTTGACTCAGAAAAAGGTTAAGTTTCAGTGGTCAGATGATTGTGAGAAAAGCTTCACAGAACTGAAAACTAGGTTGACTACAACTCCGGTTTTGACTCTACCAGAGGCTTCAGATGGTTATGTTATCTATTGTGATGTGTCCAGAGTCGGCCTAGGTTATGTGTTGATGCAGCGAGGTAAGGTTATAGCTTATACTTCTAGACAACTTAAGATGCATGATAAGAATTATCCGACTCATAACCTCGAGCTTGCAGCAATGGTGTTTGCACTTAAGATTTGGAGACATTACTTGTATGGTGTTCACGTAGATGTGTTCACAGACCATAAAAGCCTTCAGTATGTGTTCACCCAGAAAGAGTTTAATCTTCGCCAAAGGAGATGGCTTGAGTTCCTCAAGAATTATGACATGAATATGCTTTACCATCCTGGTAAGGTCAATGTAGTAGTAGATACCCTTAGAATACTATCTATGGTAGTGTAGCACATGTTGAGGAAGAAAGAAAAGAACTAGCAAAGGATGTTCACAGGCTTGCTCGCTTGGGAGTTTGCCGTATGAGCATATCAGATGATGGTGTAACAGTTCAGAATGGGTCAGAATCTTCATTGGTAGTAGAGGTTAAGGAAAAGAAAGATAGTGATCCGATATTACTTCAACTAAAGGATGCAGTCCACCAGCAAAGAGTTGAGGTATTCTCCCAAGGGAGAGATGGTGTGCTTCGCTATCAGGGTCGATTATGTGTTCCTAAGGTGGGTGACTTGAGACAGCAGATTCTTGTAAAAGCCCATAACTCCAGGTATTCTATTCATCCAGGTGCCACTAAGATGTACCGTGATCTGTGGGAAGTCTTTTGGTGGAATGGCATGAAGAGGGATATAGCAGGTTTTGTGGCTAAGTGCCCTAATTGTCAGCAAGTCAAGGTAGAACATCAGAAACCAGGGGGTATGAATCAAGAGATCAACATTCCTACTTGGAAGTGGGAATTGATCAACATGGACTTCATTACAGGTTTACCTCGTACTCGCACACAGCATGACTCCATTTGGGTGATAGTAGACAAATTTACTAAGTCTGCATGCTTTTTGGCTGTTAAGACTACAGACTCGGTGGAGGACTACGCCAAGCTTTACATTAATGAGATAGTCAAGTTGCATGGGGTTTCTTTGTCTATCATCTCAGATAGAGGTCCTCAGTTTACCTCTCATTTCTGGAAGTCATTTCAGAAAGATCTTGGTACTCAGGTTAATCTTAGCACAGCATTTCAACCGCAGACGGATGGACAGGGAGAGCGTACCATTCAGACCTTAGAGGACATGTTGAGAGCTTATGTGATCGACTTCAAGGGTAGTTGGGATGATCACCTTCCTCTTATAGAGTTCGCCTACAATAATAGCTACCATTCCAACATTCAGATGGCCCCTGATGAGGCATTGTATGGGCTTAGATGTAGATCTCCAGTTGGTTGGTTTGAAATAGGTGAAACAGCCATGATAGGACCAAATTTGGTTCATGATGCTATGGAAAAATTGCAGCTCATTAGAGATAGACTTAAGACAGCCCAAAGTCGTCAAAAGTGTTATGCAGATGTATGGAGAAGGGACTTAGAGTTCCAAGTTTATGATTGGGTCTTCCTGAAAGTGTCACGTATGAAGGGGGTGATGAGGTTTGGTAAGAAAGGATAGCTCAGTCCTACATATGTAGGCCCTTACAAGGTCTTGAAAAGGGTTGGTAAAGTGGCTTATGAGTTAGAGCTGCCAGCAGAATTAGCAGCAGTTCATCCGGTCTTTCACGTTTCGGTATTGAAGAAATGTGTGGGTGATCCAGCATCCATAGTGCCATTAGAGAGTGTGGCTGTGAAAGATAGACTCTCTTATGAGGATGTACCAGTTGAGATTCTTGACCGTCAGGTTAGGAGGTTGAGAAACAAAGAAATCGCTTCAGTTAAGGTTTTGTGGAGGAGTCAGTCTGTAGAGGGAGCTACTTGGGAAGCAGAAGCAGCCAGAAGGCCAAGTATCCTCATATCTTTCCTTTTGATTCCATTCCAGTTTGAGGGAATAGTTCCTCTACATTTTTCGGTCATTCATGCGCAAATTCAGTCTTAGTATCATGTTCCTTCAGTTTGTACTTGCATTTTCAGCGTATTTGCATGTTCTTGGAACTCATTTCAGTCACAAATAAGTTTTTAGAAATTAGTGGTAGGGTTTGCAGCTCTTTCCCTCCATATTCAGTTAGTTTAGTCTTCATTCGAGGATGAATGTTCCCAAGGGGGAGATAATGTAACACCCCGTATCCTAGACAAACTAGAAATGCAGAATTTTTGAAGTTGCAGGTGCCACCAACGGTGCAACCTACGGACCGTAGAGTGACCCACATACCGTAAGTGGGGTCCGTGGATGGCCACTTGTAGCTCCTCCCCAGAAGGGCCAGGAATTTTGGCCAAGGCTGGACCTACGCCAGGACCTACAGACCGTAAATCAGACCACGGTCCGTGGTTCAGACCCACAGAATTCAAGTCCAAGTCCCCATCGACGGTTGACCAGTACGGACCGTCGGTCCATCCACAGTCTGTCGGTCCCGTCCGTCAGTGGCTCTCGACAGCAATTAAGTCAGGGGTCTTTTGGTTATTTCCTTATGCGTTGGACCCTACACTACGCTGTTTGACCCCTAACCTACGTAGTTTTGGTCAGTTTGAGCCTAGTAACTTAATTAGAACTTACCCTAGTCAATTCATTCTCCAAAATTTAGCAAACTCAGTGCAAAAGAGGAGAAAGAGTTGACCAGCCTTAGTCCAAGAACGCAGGGAGTTTTCTTCAAATCCATCCCCGAAATTGAAAGATTTCTCCGTGAAATTCATCACCAGGTATATGGGATTTCACTAGTGGGTTTCTTTCACCCATTAGGTCCCTAGAATTCAATCAGAATCATAATTCCCTTGATATTATCTAGACCTAGGGTTTCTTGAATGTTAGAAATTGTTGGGTCTTAGCTATTAGAATGATCCAAATCAGATTATCATGTTGTTGCTCAATTTCTTGCATGAAATTCCGAATCCTAGCTATGTAGTTCCTTTAGTTCATGAATTACACATGCTAGGCCAGCTATATCAGTTATATACATGCTTCAGTTTATGAATGTCATATTATCAGATATAATTGTTGCATTCTTAGAGTTTGCATGTCAGAACATCGAGCTATCCATGTATTACAGAATTCAGTCATAATGTGTTACATACATATTCAGTTTGGAGTAGACTTAACACTAAGTTGGACTAGGGTTCAGCGTACCCGTATAGTCCAAGAACTACGTGCCTCCGTAGGTTGTAAGTCCCCTATGTGGGCATCATTTTAGTGATCACGCCAGTCATGCCTTTATACCTCTGGCAGGGTATATTGGGTCCTCTCGATGGGGCGTATACATTAAACTCCATATTTAGCTCATGTGGTTCTATGTCGGTTATTAGTCGCTCCCACAGTACAGTAAGATTCTAGTGCATTGACCAGGTTATCAGTTACAGTTCCGTATTCAGACTAAGGATATCAAGTACTTGGTCAATGCATTCAGCTAGCTCAGTATTTCAGTATATCTCAGTATTTACATTCAGTTCAGATTATATCATTGCTCTTATTTCTTTGTTCAGTTATGATTATCGTTCAGCTTTACTCCATCTTGCATGCTCAGTACCTTTCAAGTAGTGACGCATACTCTGCGCTACATCTTCTCGTGATGTAGGTTCAGGTTCTCAGCTTCCAGATCTAGCATAGATCAGTTCCCGATCTTCAGCTCAGCAGTATCAATGGTGAGTCCTCATTCTCCAAGGATGACATACATGGTTCCTTTGCTTTTAGTCTTAGTTTCAGTTTTAGCTAGATTTAGCTGGGGCATGTCCCAGCATTTCTAGTTAGTCAGAGGCTTTATTTCAGACATAGTTAGAATTAGCTTTAGTTTTTGAGTTTGACTTTTCAGTTGTTGTTAAACTCTTCGTATTTATATATTCAGATGTAGTATGGGTATTTCCCATCATTTCAAATTTATCTTATGATTAGCTTCCGCACAGTGTTTATTGATTCAGTTCTCTTAAATATGCTTATGTTATGCCAGCAGGGTTAGCTTAGGGTCACTCATGATCCTAGGTCCCGCGTCCGTGTCCTGGGGGTAGCTTCAGGGCATGAAACGTGATCACTAAATAAGATGCCCACAGAGCAGACTTACAAACCTATAGGGGCACGTAGTTCTAGGACTATGAGAGTTACTGACCCTAGTCCAACTCGGTGTTAAGCCTACTCCCAATTGAATATATGTTTATTACAACATAACTGAAATATAATGGATAGCTCACTATTCTGACATGCTAACTGAAAATGCAACATTAAGGTATTGATAATAAAACATTTGGAACTGATGCATGTATATCTGTAAAAACTGGCCTAGCAAGTGTAATTCATGAACTAAACGAATCAACAAATCTAGGGTTCTGAATTTTATGTAAGAAACTAAGCAACAATGTTACAAAATCATGATAATCTGATTTGGAGTATTTTAACAGCTAAATCACAACAATTATCTGAAGTTCTAGAAATCCTAGGTCTAAGCAATATTTAGGAAATCAAGATTCTAACTGAAATCTAGGGACCTAATGGGTGAAAGGAACCCACTAGTGAAATCCCACATACCTGGTGACGAATTTCACGGAGAAATCTTTTGATTTCGGGGCTGAAACTGATGAATACCTACTGCGTTCTTGGAGAGGGGTTTGGTCGACTGTTGCTCCTCTTCTCTCTAGTTTGATCGATTCCTTGGTGAATGATTTTACTAGAGTATGTTTTGATTAAGTTATTAGGCTAAAACTGACAAAAACTACGTAGTATAGGGGTTAAACGAAGTAGTTTAGGTGTCCAACGCATAGGGAAAAGACCAAATGACCCCTGACTTAAAAGTTGTCGGGTTCACTGACGGGCCAGACCGACGGTCCGTTCTGGTCGGCCGTCGTTCAGCGTCTGGGAGTTGAAGACTAGGGGTCCAAACCACGGACCAGGGTCCCACCTATGGTCCGTAGGTCCTGGGGTGATTCTGGGCATTTCTGGAGATCCTGGGTGGCCGACCAACGGACCACACCTATTGTCCGTGGTCCCATCCACAGGCCGTGGGTGGCCACCGTTGGTGGCACCTGCAGGTTCTTTAAAGTATACAATTTGGTCTGATTCGGATACGGGGTGTTATAACTTTAGACTCCTTCTTCAAATAGAACTCATTGATTCTTTCTCTTCAATTCATCAGATGTTTATTTCCTTAGCTTTTATCACGAAATTAGCATTGTTTATTCCTTAATTTCTGCACTCTTGTCTTTATTCATTTTCAAAGTTTTTTTGATTTCAACTACTCGTGACCGTGTACCTTTAGGCCATGTTGACTGAACTGTTTCACCTTTCTTTGTCAATCATCCAAACTGCATAAATCCCAACAAATTCCCCCTTTTTGATGACGACAAACCTCTTGTATTTGTGCATTCAAACAAAGTTACCTGTAGACACTGAAGCATGAAATACTAGCATAAAACATGTCAGTCAATGGGTTATAAACACTGCGCAACTCTTTTCAAATCTTACATAGACAAGAAGATATATAAGCCAAACCCATATTTTTCATTCAAATATAGCATATGTGAGACCCCATGGTTCTTTCGCATCATATGCATAGTATTACATGAGTGTATGAGGTTTATATGACTTGGTGTATCACGTCAAGAGAAAAAGGTTGCAAAGGGGGTGGTAAAATAAAATAATTAGACTAACGTTATGGGTCAAGGATGCCCTTAAACAAGTTCGAGTTAAGCAATGTCTCTTCTAACACCCCACCCGTTCGGAGGGTTTAAGTTAACTGGTACCTTTGGGGTAAGACAAAGAGTGTCTTATATGCTAATAAGGATGTTTTATAAGGTGATATAGTAGCCCAATGATCGTAAGTTAAGTTCTGAAGTCAAGCAAGTTGGGAAATAAAAGTTGACAAAAGTTGGAGAAAGTTTCTTTGATAAATTTTCTGAAATTTGGGTTAAATGACTCTGCGCTTTTCTCCTAATCTATAAAATTTTAGAAGAACCCCAATGTACCAAATCGAAGGTCTACGAGTCTACTTTCCAACGCACTAAACCATTTGTCCATACGACTTCATAATTAAGATATATTTAGATTTTTGTGAGACTGCATAAGCAGCCACGTGAAGGTGGGTCTCTCACCCCTATGTCGCTTTAGCTTTATAAGATTTAGTTTCCCTTCGTTTTATCTCATTTTTTTCGACAAAATAAGAAGAAAACAGCCCTAAATCCTCTCTAAAGGTTTTCCTATCATCCAAGAAAAGATCTACAAGATTTCAACGTGGTTTCACCCTCGGAATGTTCATAGAGATTGTGTTACTTCTTTCCTCCTCGTTAGTTGTGATTTGAAGGGTTTTTCATGGTGAAGGAGTCTCGTTTTTAAGTGATGTTGCTTCTGTTTGGAGGTAATAATTCTCACCCTTCATTTTATTGAGTGAGTCCAAGTTATAGCTATTATATATAAGCAAGAACATGATAGACAGCTGAAAAATCGTATTTGGATAGTTATGTGATGTTGGGTTGTTTTTGAAGTATTTTCTGATGTTGTTGTTGCTGGAATTTTGTGAAATGATTTGTTTGTGTGTGGTTGTTGTTGATATGAGTCTGGAAGAGAATAAGAAGTATAGATGGGTAATTCATTGTAAGATAAATAAGTGTAACGGTTGTTCTATTATTCCATTGAAATTTTCAAATGGTTTCTTCTTGGTTTAACGTCTTGTGTTTGAGGAGACTGTTTGTTATTGAGGAGACATCCTAAAAACACTATAAGATCCATCATTTTTAATTTAAGGTTCTGCCTTTTATCCTCTTATTTCTTATGAAGAGAAAGACATGATTCCAAAACATAATTGTTGAACGAACTCATAGGATGGTGACCAAAAGGCGTAAGTTCAAGTTATTATAAGACTGTATTTCATATATTTTTTCTGTCTTTAATGGTTTGAAGACTCATGGTTTGGATTTGGTTGTGGTTATTTTGGGGTTGGAAAGGAGGGGTGTGGCGATACGCCGAGTTTTTATTATTGTGCCGGCATACTCTATTTGGTTGTTGTTGACTATTGCGTAGGCCCTAATTGAATAATGCTATCAAAGACACTTCATCCAATTCTAAGTGTCAACGGTCGTGAATCAGTATAAAACCCAACTGAATTAGTTGGGGTCGAATCCCACAGAGAGCGGTATGTGTTTGATATTCAATAGGGAAGTACGAATATACTCAAATCAGTCATTCGAATAAAAATGATCGAATAAAAACATCATTCAAATCAAGGGGTGACATGAATGTCCAATGGGGGTTTTGGTTCTGAAATTATCAACTACAAAGAGCAGCAAACAATATGAAATAATAATAATGAGATGGGTTCTTGGGATGTGATTCGATTATAGGCTATTATAGACAAATGGGTAATTGCAACTATTAGAGAAATGGCTAAATATTAGTAAGTAAGCTAGGCTATAAAGGAAATAAACTTTCTCTCGAACAATTTACCCGGAATGAAGTTGATTTCTCTCGAACATCAACAAGCATGCAAAATAAGAACAACCCACACCTTAGTCCATTCACTCTCTCGAACTGAATGTGTGGAAAAGGGTTTAGGATTCACTCTCTCGAGCGGAACCCATGTCAACCCAATACCCACAGACCATCAATCAAACACCTTAGTTCTAAAACCTCTCTCTCGAGCAAGCCAAGAACACAAAGGTAGAATTGCATTTGCAACTACAATTCTAATATTAACCCACAATAAATGATTGAACTCACTTTTAAATAGCAAATAAACTAACAATTAGCAATACCCATAATCTAAATCAGCCCATAATCACATAATCACACCCCAAGAATTGGGGTTTTAACTAGACATCATAAAAAGGTAAAAACAGTTACCAAATTGATTATCCATCAACTGGGTAAGTGTAGATTCGTCATTACAATGCTCCAATTCGAAGAATATCACAGACCCACTTCCAATTTCTCAAAAATGAAAAACTTCAATTCTTTAAAGCTTAGGAAAAATTAGAGAAAACTTGTCTCCCAGTACAAAACTCAAATAATAGATTCTAAGATATGAATTGGTATGAAAATTGATACTAAACTAAATATTCAAAGACGTATTTATAGTCGCCAAAATTTTATCGAAGAGTAACTCGGTGAAGTAAGTCGGGCTTTCCTATCCACTCGGCGACTCGTACTTTGGTCATTTCCATCGCCCTTCTGCCTTGGCATTCAGTATCCTCAATGTATGTAACTTTGGGCGATATATGTAACACCCCGAATTTTCAAAACTCTAATTTAACTCGTACCTTCTTGGAAAAATAAAGAGGGTGAGTAATAAATTAAGAATGATGTGGTATGTCATATTTTAAGTGTTCAAGGGTTGTATCTCATGTTTTAAGTTAGGTAAGTTGCAAATAAAAGTTGGCGAAAGTTATCGTAAGTTCCTTTTAAAATATGTCTCTGAAATTTAGGTCAAATGTCTCGGAGGTTTTCTCCCAATCTATAAAGAGTTATGGAGCCTACAACCTAGCAAATAAAAGTTCTACGAGTTTAGTTTCCAACGCATCAAACCGTTCATTCATTTAACTTCAGAATAGAGAGATATTCACGTTTTTGTGAGGCTCCACAAGAAGGCACGTGAGGTGGGTCCCCTAGATCGGTGGAACTCTTTATATATCTTCTTCTTCTTCGACTTTTCTTCATTTTTTTCAGTAAATAACAAGAAAACTTAGAAAACCCACTTCTAGGATCAACCAAATTATATATTTTTTCGACTTAAGTCCTTGACGAAAGTTGTTCTACGCGTTGAGCTCGTCAGCATGGTATGATTTATTTTATCAATTTCGTAGCATATCATACTTTGGTGTTGGGACAGCAAGGGTTTGGACATACTTTAAGGTTTTGAGGTGTATTACGAACTTAAGATCAAGGTAAGACCCTTCTTTCATCGATTCTAGTTTTGATAAGCCACAAATAGCAATTTGCGACGGAAATACATATCTTTTATCGGATAATCATGGTATCTTCTATTTTCGTGGGTTGATTATGGTCCTGCCTTGTTGTAGTAGCGAGGGGGCTGTGATTAAAAGTCGTTAGGCCACGTGAATTCAGCGAAAAATGTATGTTAAGGTTATTCCCTTCTTACGACATGTTTCCTTAAAGCTTAAGAGAAATGTAATTGGGTTGTTATCATGGTTATACTTGTAGCCATTAGTGTTGATTGTTGGCTGCTCGAGTGGATATAATCCTCCCTTGTCGGGATTCTTATTTAGTTAGTAGAGTCCCTATGTTGGACACGACTTAGAGGCTATTCGTATAGGTTGCTTATAGCTAAATTTCTCGCTTTTAGCCTATTGGATTATTATTGTTGCCCTTGGGGCTATTGTGTTTAGCTGCAGAAATGTGATATATGCCTAGAAGGGCTATGTTCTGCCTACAGGGGTATATTGACGTCTAATAAGGCTATGTGCTGCCTACAGGGCCATGTTGTTGCCTAAGAGGGCTATGATGTTGTCTAAGAGGACTATGTTACTGCCTAAGAGGGCTATGTGTTGCCCACGGTGCTATATTGATGCCAAAGAGTGTTATGTGTTGCCTACGGGGCTACTTTGATGCCAAAGAG
>JAJONR010008409.1:0-15848 GCA_029582245.1 Solanum etuberosum | reverse complement strand
TATTATTATTATTATTATTATTATTATTATTATTATTATTATTATTATTACCTTCTCCATTACTATGTTATCTTGCTGTTGTTGTTGTTGTTGCTACTACTACTACTATTATTAAAAATATAATAATTTCCCACCGAAAAAGGACTCACACACCCTAATTTTTAGAACAGTCCCCAAAATGATTTGTATTAAAATTTAAAGGGAAAATTATATAAAATAGCAAACTATTAATTCAAATTAAATGTTATAACCACAGTTTCACTTAATTCTAATCTGTAGCAAACACTTTGTCATTCGCCTTTCTTCTCAGCAATCTCGCTCGCCACTCTCCCTGATCACGCTCGCCACTCTCCTTCGCATCTCTCACTTTATACAAACACAAATGTATAAATTGTGTTTGTGTTTGTATAAAGAGAGCGAAAACTGTATATACAAATACAAATACATATCTCTTCGTCCCATACACTTATAATTATACAATACAAATCTTCCCCTGCCCAGTTATCTTTTGCCTTTCTCGCTTTATACAAACACAAATTATACAAAATACAATGTATAATTTTTGTTTGTATAAAGCGAGAGAGAGATTTGATATACAAATACAACTTTTTTAACTCGATTCAATTGTATACGAATTCAAATTTTATGTAGATATACAAACACAAAGAACTTATACATATACAAACGCAATTTTCATAGACACAGACGCCGGATTTATACAAATCAGATTCCTGCGATTTTATACAAATCAAAGCTGCCTGCGATTTTTTTACTGATCCGATGCACCATAGCAAACTATGTTTGCTATGGAGGGCAAATAGCAAAAATGTAGCTATATAACGCTAATATGATTTTTATGTTTGCTAAACCTAAAATTTACTCAAATTTATATTTTAGATCTTTATATTTTAAAAATAATTAAATTTTCAATTGTAAATTTAAATAATTCTATAAAGTGTAGTTAACGTAAACAGATTCAAAAACTGTTTTTAATTTATGAAATGTTATTTTAAATGTTTTGTCTTTTAAAATTGTTATTTATTATTTAATATATCTACAAATTTTGTGGTTTTGACATGTAGAAATTTTTTCTTCTCCTATTATATATAAATAAATTATTATTATATATACTTTCAAAATATTATGTTCTCACCACTAATTAAGAGTTTCATTCGTATATTACACTTAAATACATTTATTTTTGTTACCAGATATACAAAAATAGGGAGAGAGTCGAACGAGATACGTATATAGCCAGATACATGTGAATCACACTAGATACATGTATATGTATGTATCTGGAGTGATTCGCATGTATCTGAGATATCAGATACATGGGAGAGCGGCGAGTGGGATGGGAGAGATGCGAGTGAGATTTGCTATATGTCTCAAATACATGTGAATCCACTTGGATACAATGTATCTAAAGTAAATTAAACCTAAATTTGACTATATATATCCGAGATACATGTATTTGGATGTATGTGGAGGCACCAAAATCTTGTGGGATACGAAATATTGCAAGCTAGAGTGTATCTAAGTAACAAGCTCCTAAACTAGTGGGATTTACGTAAGTTTCCCATAATAATCTATTGAGATTCTCATTTTAAGAGTACATACACTATTAACATAAAAATATTTGTATCATCGGATTACCATATTTGTTTTATCATCAAGATTACTAAACTTATTGTCACACCTCGAGCCTACACCTTGGACACGACTGGCACTCGAGAACCATTTCTGGCTCCAAGTGAATCCTTGGCCTGACTCAACTCTCAGCAGAAGACTTACTCAATAATTATATGAACTCAAAAGTAAACTTTACTCAACTGTCTAAAAAGGTAACTCATAATATTTTAGGAATAAAACATTCACTGGCCAAAAGAGGCAACTCAAGTCTAGAACATTAACAACTGAAAAATGAAAAAGACTCATGAACTACTACTATATATCTATCTATGAAGTCTCTAATACTATGAGGGATGTCGGGACAAGACCCCCGATCATCCTAATAAAACTAAAATAATATGATAGAAATAAATGAGGGATCCTCCAGAAGCAAGAAGGCTCACCAAAGCTAACTCGAACTGCTATGGTATCAACGAAGCGCCTATTGATGACCTTGATCTCCTGTATGTGCATCATAAAAGATGCAAGAAATATGGCTTCAGTACATGGAATGTACGAGCATGGAAGGGGAAATCTAAAACATGACATAAGCTTGAACTGGAACTAAAGAAACAACTTACCTCGTTTCAACTCAACTCAACCTAAACTCAATTCAATATAAAAGCAGTGATAAAGATGCAATATAAAGAAAGCTCTTAAAACAGGAGATAACAACTCAATGTATATAAGAATACAAAATAACTCAGTTTGTATATAAAAAATATAAAATAACTCTGTTTGGGAGATTTTCTAACTAACAACCATCACAATGAGCTATGTGATGATACATCGTCTCGCCCATGCTGCCAGAACTGTCTTATACCTTGCTGGGGTATAGAACTCCTCAACTAAGTGGATCCACTAAGCTATGCTTAAAAATCAATAAGAAATCATCTAAAAAGTATGATCCTTTCTACCCACGTTGGCTACATGGTTTATGAGGACTTTGAGTTATCTGAACTCGTCCCCATATCGGTGCTCAATACTACTCCTAAAATATAACTTAGCTCATATGTATACAAACATTTCCTCATCCTCAACTTTGAGATTATTACTCAAAATATTTCTCTTAAATGAGATAGTACTCAAAACTCCTCATAACTCATTTGGAAATCAAAGTTTCCTCCTCATTTTAAATGTAAAAACATTTACTCTTGGGAATAATTAGTTCCCATATATTCATTTTGAAAAATGAAACTCAACTTTACTCAATTTCATACTCAAGTACTCAAGTCTTAAAACAAATTTTAAAAGATTGTAAAAGACTTCTCAAAATGACTCGAAAGAACTCTCAAGACTTAACTCCTAACTCTACCTTGAATTTGAATTATGAATTCAAGGTTATGATTCATGTTATGAATGATCTCTCGATGTTTAGATGTAGTTTAGAGTAGTTAGAATCAATAGGGAGTAAAGGTACACTTTAAAAGGACTTAGACGGAGTAAATGAAGGAAAAAGAGGTGGGGGCAGGCGACCCTGGCGCACTGCTGGCGCGGGAACCCAGCCCCTAAACTTTAGAGAGCTCAAAATGGCGCACTGATTGGGAGCAGCCCCAGCCCCTTTGGCGCATCTGGGGCGTGCCGCCCTAGCCCCTTCCCAGGTCGATCCGATGAATTTTCTCTCTCGTTTTCTGACCCTAAATTGTCTAGAATCAATTTTTTTCTCAAATTTTTCTTAGATTCAATTACCCAATACAAGTACATGATAATCTACTCAAAAACAACTCTCAAACTCAATACAATTATCTCAAGAACTCATCAAACCCATTCTAATTCAAGAACGAAAGCAACACTTCAAGAACACTCACCACGAACTTAATTCTTTCAATCTTTATGGATGAATTCAAATATGTAAATCATGATTGGCGTGTGGGTGGGTGGACGAACCCAACACTATGAAAACTTACATACCTCGATTTGGCGAAACAAATCCTCGATTCGCAAGAAACCTCAATAGTTCTTCCTTTTCTCTTTTTTTCTCTTCTTGAAGTCTCTTCTAAAACCCTAAGTGTAATTTAGGATTGTGAAATTGACCTAAATCAGTTTTGACCCCTAAAATATCACTAAACACGTTTAAAGATGATGGGGTAAGGAAAAGACCAAAATACCCCTCACTAATTTGGGTAACTTTCCTTAATTGGACAGGCTGACTTCAAACAGGCATATCTTCTTCATCCAAACTCGAAACTTAGCAAACTCGATGGCGTTGGAAAGAGGATTCCAAGAACTTTCATTTGTTATCTTATGTTGTACTGAAATTTATGGTCGTTTGAAGTTGACCCAAAACTCACAACTTAAGCATAACTTGCAAAATTCTCAATTTAACTATTTCCAATTGAGCGCTTTTCTAAATTTAGTTCTTTCTAAGGTGGGATCTTACAATGTATCCCCCTTGGGGACATTCTTCCTCGAATGAGATCACTCTAAGTAGAACTAAGGGTGGAAACATCTAACACCCAGCTTAAACACCCAACATGCAATTCAACACAACATAACATATCAATTGAAATAGTGTTTTACAAAAAGTCATTACCTTTGTATGGAGTTTCTCTGGAAGGGAAGAGATGTGGGTATCTCCTCTTCATATCCTCCTCAGCCTCCCAAGTAGCCTCCTCAACAAACTGGTTCCTCCATAATACCTTGACTAACGCAACCTCCTTGGTTCTCAACTTGTGAACCTGACGATCAAGAATCTCAACAGAAATCTCCTCATAAGATAGGCTGTCCTTAATACCAATATTTTCAGTAGGTATTATAAGTGAAGGATCGCCCATACACTTCTTCAACATTGAAATGTGAAACACCGGACGGACTGCTGCTAACTCTGACGGTACCTCCAACTCATAAGCTACATTGCCAATCCTCTTGGATATCCTGTAAGGAGCAATATACCGGGGACTAAGCTTCCCCTTCTTGCCAAACCTCATAACACCCTTCATGTGTGAAACCTTCAAATAAACCCAATGATCCACCTCAAACTTCAAGTCTCTTCTCCTAACATCTGTATAGGATTTCTGACGACTCTGTGCTGATTTCAACCTTTCTTGAATAATCTTCACCTTCTCTATAGCTTGATGCACCAATTCTGGTCCTATCAACCCAACCTCACCAACCTCAAACCATCCAATAGGAGATCTACATATTCTCCCATAAAGAGCCTCATAAGGAGCCATCGGGATATTAGAGTGATAATTATTGTTGTAAGCAAAACCCAATGAGAGGTAAGTGATCATACCAATTACCCTTGAAACCGATCACAAAAGTTCTCAACATATCCTCTAAAGTCTGAATCGTTGATATACCGTGAGTTTACGATATTTTTAATATATTTCACTTAGAAGTTGTATGTGTCTAGAGCTATATTGTGTTAGAATTAATGTTTTTGTGTTATATTTGCAGGAAATGGGCTTGGACGTGGTAGAGTGAGATGACAGTTGAAAATCTGCGAAAGGAGCCACCCACAGAAGTCACCTATGGACCGTAGGTCTTTCGACGGTCCGTCGATGGGTGGCGTAGATGGAGCATCAGGGAAGTCTGACCAAGTGTGGAACCACAGATGCAACTGACGGACCGTAGGTCGACCTACGGGCCATCCTGCATATCCGTCGATTGATTCTGGGAGTTGAAGTTCCAGTACCTGATGAAAAATAGTCTAAGTATGGAACTACGGAAGGGACCTACGGACCGTAGGTCGACCCACGGTCCGTAGGTCGAAGTCGTCGAATGAAGCCGCGTCCCAAAAGTTTATTTTCTTATTTCGTTTCCTTTTTGTTTAGGACATGTTTTTCTATAAATAGGGTATGTAAACCTCATTTTTAGGGGTTAGACAATATAGTTTACTTTTAGTTCTTGGTATTTTATGAAATTAACTTGCAACTTTAGCAATTTTGATTTCCTAATTTTGTTTTACAAGATTTTGACTTTGCAATTCAATTGGAGATTTCGGGTTTCTTCTACGCTAATTGTAAGTTCATGAATTCTCTTTATCAAAACATGAATTGTGTGCTTTCAAGCATGAGTAGCTAAATCCACAACTAGGGTTGTGGGAACCATGAGCAATTAACAATGTATGAATAATAATTAAGTAATTCTTGAATAGTGTTTATGCATGTATTGGTAATTCTTTCGCTTAGAAGTCTTTTTAACGAGTGCACGCGTTAGAACTCGCCTTGTTGCTACTTGCCGGACCAAGGAGGTAGGTAATGAGAAAAGAATTAGCAACAGAGATTTAGTGGATGCTATCTAATAGTCTAATGTCAATTGGTACGAGGGTGAAAACTAAGCCATACATTGATGTGATGTCTAATTTGAGGTAAAGGTAAGAGTTAGTAAAGTATACACTCGTAGCCGGACCAAGGTGCGTAGTGAAATTTCCTATTTGGAGGACCAATCACTTAGGGATACCTATCTTACCAACTTTGCATGTAAAACACTAGGAAATGATTACTATTATTAGGATTACCGCGTTAAGAGCTTATGGGGAACACATATGCCCTAGTTTGTTTCTCATATTGATAACAACAAAGTTGAATCCTGCTCACTTGTTACTTGATCAACAATCATTTATTTGTTTACACAAAACCCCTCCTTTAATTACTTATTTTCAGAAATAGTTTGACTAAACGGATATAATAGTGAGTTAAGTTTAAGTCTGAACCATATTTCTCGTGGGATCGACCCCAACCTACAAGTTGGGTTCTTTATTTGACAACGATCACTTATACTTCTTTAGGGAGGTGTAATTTGAGCGTATCAAATTTTGGTGCTGCTGCAGGGCAATTTTGGCTTTTAGATTAAGTTTAACTACATTATTGAACTTTAGTCAAGTATTTCTTAATTTTACATTTTGTTTTTGTTTTTGTTTTCTACAGGATTCTACTCTAGTGTATGCCAAGTACACGGAGTCGAGGCGAACCACTGACCCCCTACGATCCAGAGTTGAGTAAAACTTTGAGAAAAATGGATAATCAAGGGGTCCAAAATAATCCAATCAGAGAGGATCTTGGAGATGGACTGGAATTGCAGCCTCCAGGAATTATTAATGTGCCCGCTCAGGTTCATGGTGGTAATCTAATCAGAAATACAGAAAGGGTTCAGAATCCACCAGCACCGAGGTTTTGTGAGCATTACAGAGATGATTATGATGCGACCACCTCAGATGGTCCTATTGTTCTTCCACCGCTACCTCCAGGTCACACATTCGTGGTCACTTGTAGTTTGATACAGATGCTTACAGCGAGAGGGTTGTTTGCTGGGTTGGCTTCGGAGGATCCATATGCTCATATGGCTAAACTTTTCAGTGTGTGCAAAAGTTGTGTTGGGCGACCAGAGTTAGATATGGATGTTATAGGTCTGAGGGTCTTCCTACTATCATTAACCGGTGATGCCGCTATATGGTTCTCTGAGTTACCATACAATTCGATTTATACATGGGACCAAATGTATAAGGTCTTCACAGCGAGATACTTTCTGGTGTCCAAAAAGCTCAATCATAAGGATAAGTTGAACAACTTCGCAGTACTACCATGAGAGTCGATCAGCAGTTCTTGGGATAGGTTCACAGGTTCATCAGAAATGTTCCAAATCACCACATTGATGATGAGTCATTGAAAGAGTATTTATATAGAGGGAAGGATGACAATGGAATAGTTGTGCTTGATACTATTGTGGAGGATCGTATTGTGAGTGCACCTTTGAGGAGATAGCTGAGAAGCTTGAGCAGATTTCGCAAAACAACAAAGTCTGGAGCACTAGAAAGGCAAACACTAATAGGACCACAGTCGCTGTTCAAGCCGCACCCAACCAAGCCAATGATGACATTCGGGAAGAGATGGCACATATGAGAACAAAATTAGGTTTGGTACTAAAGCATGTGAGTGGGAGTGTGGAAAAGGTAAATGCGGTGAATTACCTGACTAGGTCTCCACCACCACCACCACCACCAGTAGAGGAGTGCTACTATGAAGAGGATGTGTACTTGGTAAATAATCAGATAGGGGGTTTCCGAACCAACGCCCAAGGTTACAACTCGAATAATTGGCACCAGGGTCAAGGAAACCAAGGTCAGAACTATGGATGCTACAATCGTGAGGGTAAATACAACCGTGAGGGTAACTATGTCTGAGATGGGAACTACAATCGCGACACCAACTACAACCGTAACAACTATGGCAACAGAAATAATAAGTCGGGGCCCTATGTTCCTCTTGGTAATAGTGAGGGTGGTAGTAGTATGTCAAGAATTGAGGAGATGATGCAGAAGATGATAAAGAGGTTTGATGCAACTGATGAGAATGTGAAAGAGATGCGAAACGACTTGTCTGGAATAGTTCAAAAAGTTGATGCTCATGCAGTGTCTATCAAGCAACTTGAGCAGCAGTTTAATCAGTTGTCCACCAATGCAAATCCACATCAGCCTGGCACATTTCCAAGCAACACCATCCATAATCTGAAAAATGATGGGCATTGTATGGCTATCACTACTCGCGGGGGAAAGAAAACCATTGATCCATCCATGCCGTCTGAGGTTGAAATTGTGGCAGAAAGAGATGATGATGAGATTGAGGTTACTGGAGAGTCTAAGAATTCTACAGAGAAGGAAGCAGAGGTGACCCAAAAAGTTGTTCCCATGCCTAGACCTCCACCTCCATTCCCACAGAGATTGGTGAAGAAGACCGAAGAAGAAAAATACCGCAGGTTCATTACTATGTTGAAACAACTTTCCATCAATATTCCGTTGATAGAAGCTTTGGAGCAAATGCCTGGGTATGCGAAGTTTATGAAGGATTTGGTGACCAAAAAGAGGGCCGTCAGTTTTGAGAATGATGAGAGGTTGCAACATTGCAGTGTTATTGCAACTAGGTCAATTATGTAGAAGAAAGATGATCCTGGTGCTTTCACTATTCCTTGTACCATTGGGTTGTTGCATTTTGCGAAGGTGTTGTGTGATTTGGGTGCTAGCATTAATCTAATGCCATTGTCTATCTACAAGAAGTTGGGTTTAGGGGCTCCAAAACTGACAGCGATGTGACTACTCATGGCCGATAGAACTGTGAAGAAGCTGATTGGTGTTCTCCAAGATGTCCTTGTGAAAGTGGAGTCATTCATTTTTCCGACGGACTTTGTGATACTTAATTGTGAGGTTGATTTTGAGGTTTCCATCATCTTAGGGAGACCATTCCTTGCTACTGGGCACGCCTTGGTCGATATGGAGATAGGGCAGATGAAGTTCTGATTGAATAATGAAGAGGTAACTTTCAATATCTGTAGGTCTATGAAGCAGGAAAGCGATCTCAAGTTAGTATCAGTGGTGAATCATATTGTGGAGCAAAGTTCTGAAGTGTCTATCGAAGAGAGGTTGGGTGTTGATGCACTGGCAGCGGTAATAATGAATTTTGAGGGTGATGGTATTGAAGACTATGATGAATTAGTTGCCACACTTGATAGGTTCGAATTCTGTTCCAAGCCAAAAAAAATAGAGCTAGATATGAAGAATCGCGACTCTCCACCCGCAAAACCGTCTGTTGAAGAAGCTCCAAAATTGGAGCTCAAGGATCTACCATCGCATTTGAGGTATGTATTCTTGGGGAGAGATGGCACTTTACCGGTAATCATTGCGGCTGATTTTAGTGAGGTACAAGTAGAGGCATTGGTTTCTGTGTTGAAGAGGCTCAAACGGGCGATTGGATGGACTATTGCGGACATTATTGGGATTCCTCCTGGCATTTGTTCTCATAAAATCCAACTCACGCCGAACAGTAAGCCTAGTATTGAGCACCAAAGAAGATTAAATCCCCCTATGCAAGAGGTTGTGAAAAAGGAGATTATTAAATGGTTGGATGCTGGAGTCATTTATCCCATTGCTGATAGTAGTTGGGTGTGTCATGTTCAGTGTGTGCCTAAGAAATGGGGAATCACCGTGGTTCCAAACACTAAGAATGAGCTTATTCCAATGAGGCCGGTGACTGGTTGGAGAGTGTGCATGGACTACCGCAAACTAAATGCATGGACAGAAAAAGATCACTTCCCAATGTTGTTCATGGAGCAGATGTTGGAACGCCTTACTGGTATGGGTTGGTATTATTTTCTAAATGGGTATTTGGGATACAATCAAATCTCCATAGCACCAGAAGACCAATAGACGACCACTTTCACTCGTCCTTATGGGATGTTCACATTTAAAAGGATGCCATTTGGGGTGTGTAATGCTCCAGCGACCTTCCAGCGTTGCATGATGTCGATATTTTCAGATATGGTGGAGGACACTATTGAGGTATTTATGGATGATTTTTTTGTGGTTGGTGACTCGTTTGACTGTTGTTTGATGCATTTGGCCGAGGTACTGAAACGATGTGAAGAGTGCAATCTTGTGCTCAATTGGGAAAAGTGCCACTTCATAGTGAAAGAGGGGATAGTTCTGGGTCATCGCATTTCTGAGAAAGGTATTGAGGTTGATAGAGCCAAAGTTGAGGTAATAGAAAAGCTTCCACCACCTATCTCTGTAAAGGGTGTTAGGAGTTTTCTTGGGCATGCAGGGTTCTACCGGAGGTTCATAAAAGATTTCTCAAAAATTGCACACCCATTGTGCAAATTGCTCGAAAAAGGAGTCTAAGTTCTATTTTGATGATGCTTGTTTGAGAGCATTTGGAGAGTTGAAGGCTAAATTAACTTCCGCACCTATCATTATTTCACCGGATTGGGGACAACCGTTTGAAGTTATGTGTGATGTGAGCGGGGTGGCGTTTAGGGTAGTATTGGGCCAGAGGCGAAAAAAGATTCTTCATCCGATTTACTATGCCAACAAAGCTCTGAATGTGGCCCAAAAGTACTGTGATTGAACAGGAACTTCTTGCTGTGGTTTTCGCATTCAAAAAATTTAGGTCCTACTTGTTTGGTTCTAAGGTCATAGTGCATACTGACCATTCTGCATTGAGGTATCTGATGGAGAAAAAGGATGCAAAACCGAGGTTGATTATATGGGTGCTGTTGTTGCATTAGTTCGAGTTTGAGGTAAAAGATAGAAAGCGGAAAGAAAATCAAGTGGCCGATCATTTATCCAGATTAGAGGTGGAAGCTATGATCAAGTTTGAAGATGATGTTGAAATTAACGATGTATTCCCTAATGAGCAAGTGTTGGCAGCTTCTTATGACCTTATCCCTTGGTTCAAAGATTTTGCTAATTATTTGGCAAGCGATTTGGTTCCATCGGATTTGTCATTTCATCAAAGGAAAAAGTTTATGCATGATGTGAAGAAGTTTTTTTGGGATGAGCCTTACTTGTTTCGTATTTGTGCTGATGGGATTATTCGTCGTTGTGTGCCTGAGGTTGAGATGATGAGTATACTCGAGGCGTGTCATTCATCGCCTGTTGGTGGGCATCATAGTGGTATTCAGACTGCTAATAAAATCTTGCAGTGTGGGTATTACTGGCCAACAATCCACCAAGATGCTCATGATTTCGCCAAGTCTTGTGACGTTGCCAAAGAGAAGGAGGAATTTCAAAGAGGCAAGAGTTACCTATGAATCCTATATTGGTGATTGAGTTATTTGATGTTTGAGGCCTTGACTTCATGGGTCCATTTGTGAGTTCACATAGGATGAAGTATATGCTTGTTGCGGTTGAATGTGTATCGAAATGGGTGAAAGCAATTGTGCTTTCAAACAATGAGGGTAAGAGTGTCACCGCATTCCTAAAAAAGAGTATCTTCTCCAGATTTGGTACACCTAGGGTGATTATCAGCGATGGAGGTTCCCACTTTTGTAATAAATTGTTCAAGGCGTTGCTAGAGAAATATGGAGTTCGTCACAATGTAGCTACTCCTTACCATCCGCAGTCTAGAGGGCAAGTTGAAGTGTCTAATAGAGAGATAAAGTAAATCCTTGCAAAGACTGTGAACGCCAACAAAATGGATTGGTCAAGAAAGCTTGATGATGCTCTATAGGCCTATCGTACCGCATCCAAGACTCCCATAGGTATGTCCCCCTACCAACTTGTATATGGAAAGTCATGCCATTTGCCGGTAGAGCTAGAGCATAAGGCCATATGGGCACTAAAGAAGTTGAATTTGGATTGGGGCGTCGCATCGAGTCAAAGAGTGAATGACATGAATGAGCTTGATGAGTTTCGCCTAAAAGCTTATGAAAGCTTAGCCTTGTACAAGGAGAAGATGAAGAAGTATCATGATCAAAAGATTAAAAAGCGTGAATTTGATGTGGGTGATCTGGTGCTTCTATTCAACTCAAGGTTGCGCTTGTTTCCTGGCAAGCTCAAGTTCAAGTGGACCGGGCCATTCAAAGCCACTCAAGTATTTCCACATAGAGCGGTAGAGCTAGAGAACAAGAAGGGAACAAGGTTCAAAGTGAACGGGCAGAGGATCAAGGTCTACATGGGAAAATTGGAGAGTGTGCAAGAAGTGATTGAGGCCTATTATCTTGATGAAGTCTGAGTAATCAAGGTGTTTGTGTCGTGCCGCGACGTTAAATCAAGCGCTGCTTGGGATGCAACCCAAGATGTACAATCTAGCCAACTATAGGTTTTTCTTTTCGATATAGGAGTTTTATTCTGTTATGTTGATTTTTGTAGCTCTTTTGATAGGTGTTTTATTTTTGTATTAGTGTTGGCTAGATATAGAAAGGGTCCGTGTCTAAAGAGTTTCCAGAAAATGTAAAAAGAAAGTCCTAATGGTTGCTACGAGTGCAGGGAAAAAAGGGCAAAATCTGCAGAAAAACAGTTGTGCAGTGGTCTACGGACCCCATCGACGGTCTGTTGGTCCATCCACGGACCGTGAATGGCGTCCGTAGATCCCAGGTAAGTTTTCAAATGTTTCTTAGTGTCAGAGTGACCTACGGACCTGACCTAAGGACTGTCAACGGGGTCTCGTGGGTTCAAAATTAGGGTTTGCCTGACCCAACCCCGACTCCTTATAAAATAAAACCTTTCATTTTAAATTCATTCCCCCACGTTCAAAACTCCCTCCCAACCGTTTTTCAACCCTCCACATACCCAAATTCATGCATTTTGCGCTCTACTTGACCATGAGTCTGAGGATGGAAAGCGGTACTCAAATTCACCTTCGAACCTAAACCTTTCTGGAAAGACTTCCAAAATTGTGCAGTAAATTGCGCACCTCTATCTGAAATGATGGACACCGGCACTCTGTGAAGTCTAACCACCTCTTGAATATATAACTTGGCATAATCCTCTACTGAATAGGTAGTCTTTACCGGCAAAAAGTGGGCTGATTTAGTCATCTGATCTAAATTACCCAAATAAAATCATTTTGCCTGCAAGACCGCGGGAAACCAATGATGAAATCCATATTGATCATCTCCCAATTCCATTCCGGAATCTCTATATTCTGAGCCATACCACAGGGCATTTGGTGCTCTACCTTAACTTGTTGACAATTTGGGCACTTAGCAACAAAATCTGCAATACACTACTCCACCAATAGACTTCTCTCAAGTCGCGATACATCTTTGTGGAACCATGATAGATCAAATATATGGAGCTGTGAGCTTCCTCCATGATCCTCTCTTGGAGTTCATCCACTTTTGATACACAAAATCTACCTTGATACCTCAATACACCATCTCCCTCTTGATCAAAAGCCATCACTTTCTGCTTATGAACATTTGCCTTCAAATTAAGAAAAACAGGGTCTTGGTCTTGTTTCTCTTTCACTTCAGACACTAATGATGATTCAGCCCCATTCATTACCACCACTCCACCTTCATTGGAATCCAAAAAACGGACTCCCAAGCGTGCAAGCTTGTGCACATCTTTAGCTAATTCCTTATTTCCTTCCTCAACATGGGAAGTACTGCCCATAGACAACCTGCTCAAAGCATCAGCAACAACATTAGCCTTACCTGGGTGGTATAGAATACTCATGTCATAATCCTTGAGTAACTCTAACCACCTCCTCTGTCTGAGATTAAGCTCTTTCTGACTGAATAGATAATGAAGGCTCTTGTGATCGATGAACACATCTACATGAACACCATAAAGATAGTGATGCCATATCTTCAAAGAAAAAACTACAGCAGCCAACTCTAGATCATGGGTTGGGTAATTCTTCTCGTGAATCTTAAGCTGTTTGGAGGCATAAGCTATAACTTTGCCATTCTGCATCAATACACAACACAGTCCAACTCTGGACCCATCACAATACACAACAAAGCCTTGTGTACCCTTCGGTAAGGTCAAAATTGGGGCAGTAGTCAACCTAGTTTTCAATTCCTGAAAGCTCTTCTCACAAGCTTCAGACCATTGAAACTTTGTTGTCTTCTAAGTCAACTTAGTCAACGGGGATGAAATAGATGAGAACCCCTCGACAAACCTCCTATAATAACCAGCCAATCCCAAGAAACTCCTAATATATGTTGGAGATGTGGGTCTAGGCCAGTTCTGCACTGCTTCAATCTTCTGAGTGTCAACTCGGATCCCATCACCAGAAACAATGTGGCATAAGAACGCCACAGATTCAAGCCAAAATTCACAATTGGAAAATTTATCATACAACTCCTTATCCTTTAGAGTTTGGAGAACTACTCTTAGGTGAAAAACATGATCCTCATCATTCCTCAAATAAATTAAAAGTCATCAATGAAAATGATAACAAACATATCCAGATAAGGCTTAAACACTCTGTTCATAAGGTCCATGAACGCTACAAGAGCATTAGTCAAGCCAAATGACATGACCAGAAACTCATAATGACCATAACGGGTCCTAAATGATGTCTTAGGGATGTCACCTTCTCTTACTCTCAACTGATGATAGCCTGATCTGAGGTCTATCTTAGAAAAACAAGTGGCACCCTGAAGTTGATCAAAAAGATCATCAATCCTCGGAAGGGGATACTTATTCTTTATGGTAACCTTGTTCAATTGGCGGTAATTAATACACATCCTAAGTGAACCATCTTTCTTCCTCATAAATAAGACCGGAGCACCCCAAGGTGAGACACTTGGTCGAATGAAACCTTTTTCAAGAAGGTCTTTCAACTGCTCTTTTAAATCTTTCAACTCAGCTGGAGCCATCCTATTTGGCTGAATAGAGATAGGACGAGTATCAGGAAGAATATCTATACTGAAGTCTATTTCTCTCTCAGGTTGGACTCCGGGAAGATCATCTGGAAAGACCTCTGGAAACTCACTCACAACTGGAACTGACTAAATAGGTGGTGTCTCAACACTAGAGTCATTAACTCGAACTAAGTGATAGATGCACCCCTTGGAAACTAACTTTATCGCCTTAAGGTACGAAATAAAACAACCCTTAGGCACTGCTGAACTACTCCTCCACTCTATAACTGGCTCATTAGGAAACTGGAACTTAACTACTCAAGTTCTATAATCAACTGAGGCATAACAAGCATGAAGCCAATCCATGCCTAGAATAACACCAAAATCTACCATGTCTAACTCGACTAAGTCAGCCATGGTGTCCTTGTGATTGACGAAAATGGTACAATCACGATAAACTCTCTCAGCTAGAATAGACTCACCAAAAGGTTTGGAAACACTGAAGGGCTCAAGAAGTTGCTCAGGGAGAACATCAAAATTCATAGCAATGTATGGAGTCAAAAAAGACAAACTCGCTCTTGGATCAAGCAATGCGTAAACATCAAAAGTAAAGACTTTGATCATACCAGTGACAACATCTGGTGAATTCTTTTGCTCTTGGCGACTGGTGATAGCATACAGACAGTTTGCTCCTCCGTCTGTCCCTGAAGTAGCTCCTCTAGGTGCAGCTCTGTCTGGAGGAGCCGCTGAAAAAGATTGGGCTCTATTTCCCCCATTACCATTTCCCTACCCGTTCTTAGGGTAATCTCTCATGAAGTGACCTGCTTAACCACACTTGAAGCAACCGTTGGAGCCATCACGACACGCTCTTGGGTGGTTCCTACCACACTTAGCACATGCAGGAGTCCAATTACCTCCTTGTGCCACACTACCTTGAGACTGTGCAGGTCTAGCTCTGAAATTCTGTGAATTCTGATTCTTGAACTCACCTTTGTTCCTCGGTGCTGGTGCACTAGCAGATGATGGAGCATGATTGGCTTTTGTTGAAAAGATGACCGGTTTGCATTACTCTTCTGCTACCCGGACTCATTTCCTGTTGTCTTAGCTTTCTTATTTCGAAACTCTTCTCTATCTCTCAGTTTATCTTC